>JBCAUA010035340.1:0-12154 GCA_038406235.1 Peronia verruculata | reverse complement strand
ACAACACACACACGCACGCACGCACGCACGCACGCACGCACGCACGCACGCACGCACACACACACACACACACACACACTATCATTTGGTGGAGTCAAGGGGAAGGATTAGAGTATTTGATCTTTACATTGGTCAGTGTGGGGTCTAAGGAAGTGTGGGCATAACCATTAGTCAAAGCAATCACCCTGTGGTCAGAATCACTAGCACTGATCATTCAGATTGACAGCTCAACAGTGTGCTACAGAGCATTATAGCCCTTTTGCTAGTTTGCAGTTTTAGAGTTTAACTACAGAATGGAGACGGATATAACTTTGCACAGTTATCTTTGGTTAAGGGGAAGTTCACGTCTTGGAGGTGTTTTTTAAAATTATAACCTTTTCCATCGAATTCAGCATGTTCAAATTGGAGGAAAACAGTAAAAAAAAATATTTACTTTTTCATACCGTTGCCATGCCATCTTGGATTTTGGCATCCCTAAATTGACAGCCCTTCCCATGACATAGAAAATTTTCTAGAAATTTTTGAAAATGCCATGTAACAAAAATTCAAATTTCGCCATTTGTTTTTTTTGTACTAGAAACCCATTTTTCTCTAAAACTTAGTTGCAATGCAGAATGGAACACACATATGTACGTTTATTGGTGTTGTGAAAATGATAGTAGCAAATTTGGTCAGTGTCAGTTTTGAAACAAATAAGTAGATAGCAAAAGAGTGTCTTGAAAACAAAAATTAAAAAGGTTTTTTTAAAAAAAAAAAAAAAATGCTCCTGAAGTTTTTTTGAGCAAAAAATTGCCGTGAAGAATTTTTTTTTGTTTGGATTTCAGCCTCAGAACAGCCCTTTTTTACGAACTAACACTCTCTTCATGACTTTTGTGTCCCTTGTTGCCATTTTTTGGTGTTGTGGGCATATCTTTTCTCGAATTTTGCTCCCTATCCCCTATCATTAAAAGAATCCCATAGGGTCACTTCCGGTATATATTCACATGTCTGATGTCTAGACCAAAGAGAATTATTTGTCTAGACCTTGAGTTTGAAGATTACAGTCATCAACGGAACTTAATTTCAAACTTAAAAACCATGTTAGAGATCAGAGTGTAATCATGTGATACATAATTATAAATATCATAACTTCCAATGTTCAAATAAGTTTTATGATTTTTTTAAAATAAACAATTTGTCTGTCATTTGAGCTTTAGTACCGAGCTCAATTTCAGTCATTTTGGTGCTGTTGATATGGCACTTCATAATTCATTGAGATGAATAAAACTAGTACTCTCATAAAGTGCATCTTGTCTCTGTCTGGTCATTGGATTGCAGTCACAGTGTTTTTGATCTCTGAACTGAAAGCAGGCAATAGCTGTTGTTTCACTAAAAATAATGTGTCCATGGCAATTTTCATCGTCATGCAGCTCTTTTCTCTATTCAAGAAGTTATATTCCATAGATAAATGAATTCCTTTATACGTTGACATTTTTTTCTTTCACCAGGGCAAAGAAAACAAGGCATATACAACACTATCATGACTGTTGATTATTTTGGAGATTTCACATTTAATTCTATACACATTCTGTCCTTTCCTCCCATAGATATAAATTACACATGTAAAACTAAGAGTTTAGTCCTAGTCCAGTACTTTCTGTTTGGTAGCCTTTTCTTGACTGATGAGGCACTGGGCTGACTTGATGAGAATTCTTTATGAACTTCAGTTTCTTCAAATCATTGCAAATGGCACTTGCTCATATATTCAAGTTCTGAAATGAACTCATGACTGCTTTCTATGCCTTACTGACCCAGCAGACCAAGTCCAAACAAGTTCTTGATAAAATGTCAGTGATGCTCCAAAATATGTTGTTTGGGAATAAGAATGTTTGGAAACTCTCCTTTGTAAAACTGCATCATGTGTCCACTTTTGTCTGTATCATCTCCAGAGATTTAGTTGGTGTGTGAAGTGGCCATATGAATTTGTCACAGACCTTCATTGAGAGTGTTAAAAAATCACTTCCAGTTTGTCAGCATTGTCAAATATCTCAAGTTTGTATGTGCAGCCTTTTGTTTATCTAAACACTAACTGCGTCAGCTGTCAGTTGACTAAGGTCAACTATTTGTGGCAATGATTGTCCACAAAAGAATGGCTGAGGTAGGTTTGAGGTGTTACCCTGTTGGAAGTTAGGATTGGATCCAAACTTGAAGCTACTGGTCCCGATCTGGACTTGAGTTCTTTGTACGTTGAGTATTAGGTTTTGCAGTGATATTGTTTATTTTTTGTGATACTCTTTGATGCTATCATTTCTTTTACTAAAGAGAAGGCAAAACTCATGTTACTGCCATACATTTTAAACTGCTTGCCAAATTCTGTAAGTCAGTCATCGTGTTGAGACATGATTTGCAAATCAATTGAATGATTCTAGTAACTTATGGTGTTTCAAAACAATGCCCATCAAAATGTGCAAATAGGGTGGTGCAACTGTCTCCAAAGTAAACTCCAACAATGACTAGTGGATAGAATTTTGTGATAATGTGCGGGCTCCTTTTTGTCTCTGTTATGTTTTTCCATGAAGGCGGTATGCTCCTCTTTCAAACTTTGAATTTGGTTTGTGAATTTTGTCTACTTCTAATGTTAAGTTTTGAGAATGTTTTGTATGGTGCCCTCCAACTTTCATCCAAATTCTTTTTCAGGAAATGTGTCATCTGCCAAGTTGACATGTCCTGTGCAGCATCTGAGTCTAGCAAGTTATTTTTTTTTTTAAATGATAAAGCTGCAACATATCCACAGGGAACGTCTTGGTCTATCAACCTGCGTTTTCAAATACTTTCATATCTACTCTAACGAATCTGCATTTTGCTCTCTTGACATTTTTCTGCTCAAACTTCCACTCTCTTTAAACATACTGGTAATCTATTTTACTGCCAGTTGAATCCCTGTGGTGTATAGCTGTTTGATGTGTGGTGATGTCACACATTCACTTATGGAAGTTGAAGGTTTCAGACATTTTGAAGGTTTTGAAGTATCCACCAGGTTGAAAGAACCAAATGACAGATTGGACAAATTGTCTTTTCCATCAGTTTCATTGTACAATGTATTTTCAACGCTCTCTGAGCCCTCATCCATCTCTGTAACATTTTCACTCTCTCCATTTTCCGTTTCCTTGTGATACATCCTAGTCTCAGTTGCACACCATGAGTGCACACCAGATATTATTACTGTATTCAGCGAGTTCTTTCAGTGCAATACAACTTTGTCTCTGGCTCACAGTTCTAATAGATGAGCAGAGGCAAGTTTGGCATGTATACTTAGAGTATGTTTCCTCTTTGTTTTCTTCTTCTTGTATCAATAATTTTAAAAAAATGAATGTAATTTTTCATTGTCTCACACAAACGTCTTTTTTTTTTTTTTTTGTCTTTCTTGCAGCTCATTCAGAATGGCCTGAAGTATTACCAATGAATGTTTTTCTATCATAAACACATGCAAAAGATATCAATACTCATTTGATTTAAGGCCTCCAAAGTAAATTTTGTCTTGAGAAGAAGGTTGCAGAGATTGAGATATTCACCTCATTATGGCATCAAAGGTAATGTTGAAGCAAAGCAAATATGAAATCTGAAGAGTTGATATATAATCATACAAAAACTGAAGTATATCGTCACTGTCAGGCTCTAACCGTGTAACTGCAAAATTAAGTCAAATCTTTTTTTTTTTTTTTTGCTCAAATTGTAGTGCAACTTGTATTACATAGTATGTGTAAATAGTGAGAGAGTTTATGTTTTTTGAGCAGCATTTTGTCCGTGTATAAGAAATGAAGAGAAAATTCTCTTGCCAAAGCACTTCACTGCTGAGTTGTGTCATTTCATGCAAATTTTCGGCGTTCTACGCCCTCGTCAGGCTCTTGACTGATGTTCGTTGAGAAATTACTGGCTTATATATCGTGTTGGGTCAGGTTTTCTGCAAAGGTGAATTAAAACGACTAATGTGTTTATGAAGCTGACAAACTCACTGTCCTAGGTAATTTTAAGGGCTTTTTAAATTTTTGGCAGTTATAATTATCCATACCACTGTGAATGGGCTCAAAGAGTACTGAATAACATTGCACATATGGCTAAAAGCCTTCCTAGTCGCTTTAATTACAAACCAGAGAGTTTTTCAGAACAGTGATTAAAGACTGTTTATTTTAAAGTAACAACAAAGTTTACAAGATAAAACAAAAAAGGAAAAAGAAAGAAAAAAGATAAGATGGCCAGGATTGGTCATAATGAAAACATGCAATAAACTAAACAACTAAACAACTAAACTAATAAAATAAACAAAAACAAACAAACAACAAAAAAAGAGATTAAGAAAATGGTCTTGAGAGAATGTCAGGTATTTAATGTTTTAAGATTTTTGTAGTGTATTGGACTGCATTCCTGTGATAAAAATCAGATCTAGCTTAGACACTAAACCTGTTCAAACAATCAACATTATTAGCATAATATTGCTGTGTAAACCTACTCTGAAACATAACAACATGGCTGTGATATAGGCCCACGAACAGTATAACTAGCTGGTTACGGCATAAAATGGGTCTGTGACTGACCAGTTTAGAGCGTATCTGCTTCGAGCGCAGGTAAACCGTATAAGTGTTCGACAGAAAGGCGAGCACTAATCGTGTACCTGCACTTTAAAGTCATCAAAATGACTCAATCAAATTATATTACCTCTGTCTATCAGATCTGCGTATTTTTTACCGAAAAACAAAATAACAAAAGGTCTGGACAACTTGTGACGGACACAAAACAGTTTTTTTCCGTCTCCTGTAAAGTTGCCCGTTTCACAGTTACACGCTTAGAGCCCAGCAGCGACGACATACAAGCAAGAAATTTATGATCTAGTTGATTTCTGAACTAATTAGAGGCAGAAATGTAGGTTTCTATGCCCATTTTCAAAAATCTACATCACTCACACTAACAAACACAGATTTTTACAGTTTTAACTAGCTAAACGATACACACTAAGCCTGGATGAAGTTAAAATAAGAACCAGACTTTTAAGGCTTAAAGTTGGTCAGTGTCTGAGTCATCAGAAGAATTCATCAATACATGCACAAGTCACAATTTCAGGGGTTTTGTGATGCCATGTAGCAGTGAAAACTACTGCTTTGTCAGAGTACAGTGGTAAATATTTGTCACAGCACTGGTAAAGACATGAAGACATGATGGCCATTTAAGAGTTTCCTCAACTCTGAACAGTCTATAGGAGTCTTTTACTGATAGGTGTAATAGAAGGAAATATGTGTAAAGCCAGGAAAAGACAAAATATGGTATAGAAGTTATGGGTTGAACTCCTGTGTCTGAAACCAAAATGACTCCGATGACTTCCTTCTCTCCCCAACCCCTCACCACTTTAAGTTTGCACTTTTCTAAAATGTTTTTTTTTTTCAGCACAAATAATATTTAATCTACTTTTTATTTCCGAAACACTTGTCATGAAACTTAGCTTGAGTACAGACAGTAACAATACACAAAAATGAGGATTTTTTATAACATTCAAATTTTTGAGAAATTAGAGTTGGGGTCAAAACTTTGACAAGCTTGCAACTTTTTTTACATACTTATTTTAAAACTTTAGGGGAAAAAATTGAACCAGTTATGACACTTTGGTCTGATGATTTTTAGATATTTAAAAAAATATGTGCGCAATATTTCCATCAGATCAGTTGCAATATAAGCCACATTCAAGATGGTGGCCATTACCATGACAACCATGAGCGATTCCAACTGTTTTCTATAGTTTTCCTCTAATTTGACTATGCCAGCTTTGATGGTAATGGTTAAAATTATCTCCCTCCTAGTCATATCCAAAATTACCCTCCTAACCGCACAAGACTCAAAAGGTAGGTTTTCCTTCAATTTTACTTTTTTTCCCCAGGCTGTCACATATATAATTGATTTATTTACTGCAGGCTTATGATCAACATCTTACTTAGTGGATCTTCTGCTCCTTTGCTAATGATTAAAGTTTTGCAGCATGTGGATGAGGTTAACACAATTTTCTTCAAGAAACTGCATATAATTATCATGAAATTCGGTAACTAAAAGAAAAGGGAAGAATTATATTACCTCCTGAAAAGTGTTTACTCTCTTTTCACCATGTTTCATATGTTTTCGGATTTGTAACTATGATAGTTTTCTCCAGAATTGTAATGCCTGTCACAAAAATTACATGCATGTGGTTATGTAGATTGCCAGTTGATTGTTACAAACATTAGATTCTTACCATACCTGCAGCTTACCAACAAAATATTACATACAGTTAAGGTTTATGCAGCATAGTTGTTTTTTTTAGCTATGTATATTGATGTTCATTTACTTCAATTTAAAATACCTGCATACTATTTACGCATTTGAGAAAAAAAACACATGTTTCACTGATGTCTTTTCAGTGGCACTTCCAAAGATCAAATTCTTTGGTAATGAAATGGTCAATCCAGGGCAGCCAGCACATTTTAACTGCACAGTATTTGCTATCCCAAGCCCTCATGAAAATGATATTCGTTTGAATGGACCTGATGGAAAGCGAATAATACTTGTATCTACCAGCACTGCAGAGAACCACTACTTTAGGATCAACATATTCCGAGTGAGTGTCATAGTAATATGGATAATTTATTTGTTCATAAGGAAATACATCATGACTAGTTCACAGTTTGAAGATAACTTCAAAGCAAAAAAATAGTGCTGAATTGTATATTAATATGATCTGAACATTAGGCACTACTATTCTACATGTCTTGCGACTAGGACAAATGAGTCGGAAGTCACGCTGGGCAATGAAGATATCCACCCATTTTTGTTCATTTTTTACTACTTTCCGACCAGGATACTAAGTTTTTATTTTGTTTGCACAAAATGACAATTTAACCCTTTTCAATCTGAAAAAAAAAAAAAAAAAGAAATATTGTGGTATCATGGTCGGAAAATAGTAAAAAACAATAAAAACGACTGTGATTTGAACTCACCCGGCGCGACTTTTGATTCATTTGCCCTGGGCGCAAGACATATACAGATATATGTACCTCTATACATACACACAAAAACACACATACAAGCACACATACATACGCATGCATAATGTACATTCATACATACACATTGTGCAAATGCTTTTATTCGTGTCAAATTTTATAGCAGTGTAAAAATGAATTTTTATATCTTTCTGTGCTTTTTTTTTTAAAGTACCTCTTCTTACATTATAAATTTGATCAAACATATTTCATGGCAGCCTAATTTCTCTTCAAGGCAGATCACTTAGTTTGATCCCAGAGGTGACGGCTCAGTGCACTGGACCGGACGCTACCGCTGGTCACTTTATATTCCCTAGCTATGGGGTCATAGGTGGCAGAAATGGATCATGGTCACATGAAGCATCGAATAATTGTAGTAATTGATACACGTGATTAGGTGGTTTTCGAGCGGTGCACCCACTTGGTCAGGATAGTAAGTAGGGGGGGGGGGGGGGTGAGCAGAGAATAAAGAGTTATCAGGTTACCTGGGCCTGTAGGATGGGTCTTATGGACAGTCTTACAGCTATTTGAGGCTGTGTTAAAAATTTTCTCGAACAAAAGCTAGCAGCAGGACATGCACTGGGCTTTCACTCATCATTTTATTGTGCAAGACCCCTGAAGTTGGTTAGGGGGAATTAGTTAATTTTTGATGTAGCCTCTCCTATGCGATTTCACTTCAGAAAACTCAGGGCATGGAGGGGTGGGTGATTTATTACCTATGGTTGGACCAACCAAGTACCTGCTCTCACAGAAAAAGTCGACCACTGGTGAGGTAAAGACACTGGTAAATACAAAATATTCACAAGAAGGCTAGTTTGAGGCAAACAAAAACAGTACATTCTTTGGAAATTGAGAAAGATTTTGAAGTCAAATTGGAAGATTATTGTCATCATCATTATCATTATACAAAAAAATGACCCACAAAAATCTAAGACAGCCTATCATTGAATGCATCAAAAATACATAAAACCAAAAGATGAAGAGCATGATACTAAGTAAATCATTTGGCTCAAACATGCAAAATGCAAATACGCTATTACTGCACACAAGGGGGAAAAGCTAATGGAATGCTTTGCTCACTTTGTATATAGGAGGACAATCAGAATTTTACCCCTTCTGCTTTACTATGGTCAAATCAAATGGGATTTGTGGGATTTCTATTACTTAGTAAGACCAAAGCTGTCAGGTCTAATAATGAAGGATGAATTATAAGAGTTTCTTTGGGTACATGCACATAAAACAACAACCCAGATGTAGGCCTACAGTTGTGAAGAGAAATGTCTAAATCTCTTGAAGAAAATTTAGTGTTCCCAGTAAGAGCCAATAGGAGTGGGCAGAAAGCAAGTGTTGTTTTTAATATCATACTCTAGCTGTGGAGGCATAGTTGACAGTAGTGGATCATGGTCAGACGAAGCATCTAATAATTATCATAACTGGTATATGTAAGAGAGTGGTTTCCGGCCGGTGCACCTGATTGGTCAGGACGGTAAATGGAAGGAGGAGGGAAAAGCATGAGGGGGGGTTGAGTGTTATCAGATTGCCTGAGCCTATAGGGCCGGTTTTATGAACCATCTTCCAACTATATGAGCATGTGTTACAACTTTTGTCAAGCAAAAGCTAAAAGCAGGAAACTCGCTGGTCTTTCATCTTTCATTTCATTGAGCAGGACCCCTGAAAGGTGGTTGGGGGGAATTAGTTAATCTTCACTGTGGGAGGTAGGCAGATCTCATGTGTGACTTCATTGTGAAATTTTAGCTGAGACGTCTGTCAGGGCATGGAGGGGCTGGTGATTTATTACCTATGCTTGGGCCAATCAAGTGCCCAGCTCTCACAGAGAAAATTAGCCACCGAGATAAAATAGTCAAAAGAAAATATTCACAAGAAGGCTAGTGCGATACAATTACATTCAGGGATACAATTACCATGGGTAATTTGAGAGAGTAAGGGACATTCTGAAGTTAAGTAGAAGGTTTTCATCATCGTCATCATTATCATTTTACAAAAAAGTGTCTTAAAATATAAGATGATTTCTAGTCAAATACGTCAAGAAATGTACAAAAACAAAATAAACAACTTGAAATTACAAGACCAAATTTCCAATTGTAATTGGCTCCTCGTCAAAGCAACAGAAGAAGAAACCTGCAAAGTGTAAATAGGGCACTACTGAACACTAGAGGAGAGAAATCAGTCGAATGATTTGCTCACTGTAAAGGACAGGATTTTCAATTGTGTTTAAAGAGGAAATCAGTAATATGAAAGAAAAAATCAGAATTCCACACCTTCTGATTTATTATAGTCCAATTAAATGAGTGTATATGTAAAAAAATTTTATTTCTTAATAAGGTCAAAGCCATCAGGTTTAATACTGAAGGATGGATCATAGGGGAGCTCTGAATACATGTACATAAAACAACCCAAATGAACACTTGTGGTCTAAATCTCTATCTACAGTGTTTTGGAGAATGAAATAGGAGTGGGCAGAAAGCCATGTACTAGTTGCTAAGAGGTCTCACACAGTGCCGCCGACATCCGACCAGACGGCACACGACCGATAATCGGCCGGTAATCGGCCGGTAAAACAAAAACGCAGTCCACACGACGTATACCAGACATTCAAAATGGCGGCTCATATGCTGACCATGTTGTTTTGCTTAAAAAGAAAACGTGAGCATCAAAAGAGACGGTATTGGGTTCATCCCATTCATCAACGTCGAAGTACTTATGGAGAATTTCATCACCTTGTGGATGAGATTCTCAATGATGAAGAAAAATGCATTTCATATATTAGGATGACACCAAAAACTTTCATCTTGCTGTTGGAAATAATTGGACCTCATATTGAAAAAAGGGAGACGAATTTCAGAAAACCGATTCCAGCAAAAGAAAGACTCATCATAACTTTGAGGTAAGACCATTGATAATTTTGAAAAAAACAACAACAGCAGCATAGATTCTAATTTGTATAACAGCTTGTTGATAGCTTTTGTTATTTTAAAAAGTGGGTACAATTAAGAAAAATACTCACAAGGTAACAATACATATAGACATAAAATCCAGACTCTGTGTTATCAAATTAAAGAAATTTAAAATATTTATTGACTAAAAATAAAAGTTGTTGGGATATGATCATTATCCCGAGGTACTGTACGATTCTTGGTACTGATTGGGGTAAGCGTCCCCTGTGGGGGATAGCTGATCAATCTGGGTTGAGTATGGTCTGAACTGTTGGCTTGGAGGGTTTGGGGGTGGGGGTGGTGGGCTGTAATTGAGGGGTATGGGTTGAGGACATTGATATTGATATGATGATGAGGAGCGTCTCATAAATCTGAGAGCAGTAGCGTTAAGTTCCCCTCTGAATTCCATTTTGGATATGGGATCTAAGGATTTCAGGACTGGCAAGAGGCTCAAGAGATAATGCTCGTCGGGGTCTTGGGCTTGTTGTTGTCGTTGCTGATCTTGCAGCTGCCTAAGAGCATTTAACATCTCAGTGTCAAAAGCAGAGACGGGCGACCTAATTTGCCTTTCCTGTGGGTATGGGTGGAATCTTTTCCTGCCTTTTGCAGGCCGACTTTGCAAGTTTATTGCACTGCCGCTTGGGCCAGGCTGTTGGTCTTGTTGTGACTCATCTTGCGGAGACATCGACGCAGACTGGCTTGGTGTGGGCAAGAAATCATTGTTTCTTATATCGTCCAAAGTATGGGCTCCCTGATCTTCTTGGGTGTCCTCCTCCGCCAAATTGCTTATTGTTGAATTGTTTGTATCCTCAACAAAAGGACGCAAAAATAGCAAACTATTGTAGAGGTACCATTTTTTTATGTTACCTCTCGATGAACCAGACTTAAAGGTAGTCTCCTTCTTGTGGTACCTCCTGAAGGAATCTCTTAAATTTGACCACTTCCTTTTAGCTGTAGCATCTGTGGAAAAATAAAGATATAATTAATATCGTAAATCGATCATTTCATTTATCCACCCTCCCCTATTCCTTTACAGATACCTCGCTTCAGGAGAAAACCACACCTCCCTATCATTCCATTTTCGAGCTGGTGTAACAACAATAAGAGAGATTACAACGGAGACCTGTGAGGTTCTATGGGATGTATTACAACCACAAGTTATGCCTGTGCCAAATGAAGAGAAGTGGTTAAAAATTGCAAATGATTTTTACACTAAATACAATTTCCCTCTTTGCCTAGGAGCCATTGATGGCAAGCACATACGTATCAAGAAACCAAATAAATCTGGTTCGCTTTACTACAACTACAAGGGTTTCTTTTCAATAGTTCTTCTCGCTGTGACAGACTCAGAGGGAAAGTTTGTTGTTGTTGATGTTGGGTCATGTGGGAGCAACAATGATGCGGGTATCTTTCAACGATCCATGTTTGGTAGGCAGCTTACATCCGAAACACTTGGCATCCCTACGGAAGGCATGGTACCGCACACAGATATCAAGCTACCTTTTATGTTTGTGGCTGACGATGCTTTTCCACTGAGAGACAATATTATGAAGCCATTCTCTTGTCGACAACTGACACACGAAAAAGAGATTTTCAACTATCGTTTGTCCCGTGCTCGAAACGTGGTTGAGGCTTCTTTTGGTAGAATATCACAAATGTGGAGACTTCTGCTTCGACAAATGGATGTGCAACCAAACATTGCAACAAACATTGTCAAGGCGATCACGGTACTCCACAACTTTATATGTATACATGAGCCTTGTCGTGTATCACCATGTGAATCCACGGGCGACCAGTTCCAATCAGGACACCTAGAGGAAAGACCTCATATAAATCGATCTACAAAGAGCGCTATGAAAATACGAGACACGTTGATGCACTATTTCACATCACCTGTAGGGGCTGTGTCCTGGCAAGACGGCCAATGTGTCACTACATCGAGCTAATTTTTTTTTACCTCTCGATTTGACACAGCTCTAGTCTAGTGTAATATTGTTTTGGACACGCCTGCAGAGAAAAGGCGATAGAGGGAGGGGGGAGGGTGATGGGGGGTAAAAGGCAGGGAGAGAGAGAGAGAGAGAGAGACACAGACAGACAGACAGAGACAGAAAGACAGGGAGAGAATAATGAGAAATATAATTAAAAGTAGAAATAAACGAATTA
>JBCAUA010035339.1:0-26226 GCA_038406235.1 Peronia verruculata | reverse complement strand
TAGATAATAGATGTTAGAAATGACATGCAAAATGTGGAGCAATTTGATGTGATACAGAGGAGATGGATTATGAAAAACAGGTCAAAATCTAAGACAACGGCCATTTCCATGGCAACCAGAGATGCTTGTAAGTTTCCAAGGACATATTCTGAATCAGATAGACATGCCAATGACACATGCATACGGTACTTGTTTTCGAGTCTAGAATGGGGCCTTGTCACCTGTACTTGCTATTTAATAAATCAGTTACTCTTGTAGAGACATTTCCTCTTTTTGGCCTCCTGAGGCTAACCACTGATTTTTATTTTAACAGTAGAAATCCTCACAAGACCTCTACTGAATTCAGCATTGGCCGTTGTCAATAACTGACTACCCCTGTAAGTGAACAAATCTGTATGAGGAACATAGTCTGGTACAGAAAAAGATTGCTATTTCTATATATACAAAACACGCACACACACATATATATATATACACACACACACATACACACAAAATGACATTTTTCACCCCAAATTGACCAATCTAGATGTGCCCCCCCCCTTTTTTCAAGTGAAAAGACCCAAAAGTAAGATGTTTTATTGTGTTTGGAATAAATAAGACAAATTAACAAGAAACATCTTTCATGCTGGCTTATACTGCTTATTGCTATCATGAAGTAGTAGCAGTGAAGCCTTTTTCTCATTAAAGTCATGGCATTTCCCATAAAATTCAGATAGCACAAAACTTTCATTGTTCAATTTAAATCCACCAAAGCATATGATTTTAATATAAAATCTGGAATTATAACTATTCCTGGTCTGTATCACTTTTTTTTTTATATGCTTTTTAAAATATTTTGCTAAGATTATTATTTAAAAAGTTCACATTAGATGATTCACTCTGTTGAAATAAAAATTGAAGTTTTATTCATTTCATTTGTCTCATAATTTATGTATCTGATTATATTTCCTTACTACTGAGCTTTTAAAATCAAGGATGTTTTCAATAATGCTGTTTTGTAAAATTCTTCTCCGCATACATGTATAACAACCAGTTGTGTAGAAATGTTCATTGACGATGAAGTTAATGTGAAAGATATTGAGCATCAGATTATCTCACTGGTAGGCTTTAGAAAAAGGTGCACCATAAAAGTTAGCCATGAATACGTTTTAACATTGATATTACATCATCATAATTTAACAATAATTATTTGCCAGATTTTAACAGTTTATGAGGTTATCCTCTGCATTATTTATTAGACTTAACCTTAGAAATCATTCATATATCAAATATCTTGTAGAAATCATTCATATTTCAAATATCTTCTGATGAAAATGCCATTGTAAGAACTCATTTTTGTATGTAGAAACTGATGAAGATGCTTTTTTTTTTTTTCTAGAGACTCTCAATTTATCTGAAAAAGTTGAATAGTCCAAGTCAAAATAACTTTGAATTTCTAACTCACTATATCTGTCATCCTACAGTGTGCTTGGCCAATGTAGTATATATTGACAATGCAATATTTGTCACCAAAAGTGCTGCAGTTGCTAAGGGAATTCAAGATTCAATGTTGTGAGACCTGATTGGTTGATAGATTCACATAGGTTGTACAAATTCAAAGATGGGAATTATCATATGAACAGACTGTAGCTTTCTTCAAATCAATTTTCCCCATGAAAAAGTATGATTTATTTGAGAGTTATGAAAAAAGATACAGTCTTTAAAGAGAATTTGCAAGATCTTCTACATGAAATGGATATGTCAAATATATTTAAGATTTATGAAATTCATACAGTCAGAATGTGATATTCTCATGACAGCATGATGAAATCAAGGGCTGGTCAGTTCTTTAGGTATATGTGCATTAGTATCCTAGTGAACCTCATTCAATTCCCTTTCTGTGGGTGCAAAATTCTTTGCTCTGTCTTGAGTAGAAGGCAAGAGATTGGCAATTAAAGGTGATGAGGGTGATCTGCTGCAGCAGCTTTGTATAGGGAGAAAATGACTGATTGATTTTCTATTTTTTTTTTTTTTAATTCATCATCGAAGTTGTGTCATTTAATTTGACATTTTTGGATGGATTTTCCTAATTATCTTTCATCAAATTTGACTCTGAAATAAATTTTTAAATGGACACAGAAGGTGTTCACGCAAAGAAAAAAAGAATTGCTTTAGAAGTGACTTGCAATTGGAAAAATTGTGATTTCTCCTGCTGCCACAGTTTGACAAGTGCCTGATTTCATCATGTCTTGTCTCTTAGGGTATCAGTATATGATTGTATTCTAGTGTAGAATTTTATCATAAATATACTTTTTTCCAGCAATCATCAGAAAGTATAGATAGAATTTTTCTTACCTTTTTAACAAATGTAGTTAGATTTGTAATTCTAAGATTAAGTGGTTTTCTATTTCCATTAGCAAGAGACTGTTATCTGAAGAAGGGCAAAGAGATGATGTGCCCTTGCAGCTATTAATTTAATATATATATGATATATATATATATATATATATACATACATCGTCAATAGCCAAGCCCCTCACCCACTAAAAATAAAGAGCATACAATATTTTTATACCACTGTCATTGAATTCAGTTGTGTTATACTTATTTTTAAAGATTTACATTTCTACGCATATCAACTGTATTTTCTATTTCCATGTTCATGTAATGTAAAACATAATTTTCCTGCAGATCTTCTAAAGGTGTCCTATATACATGTACATGGTTTTTCCACATTGTAAATATATCATACAAGCTAAAGAATCTGAAATGTTGGTAGATGTGGTGTTGTTTTTTTTTTTTTTTTTGAAATATTAAATCCTTGTGTCCTCAGCTTGCCTGTAGAGATAGAATTTGTAATGGCTTGATGTGCAAACTTTCCAAGCATACCTGAACAGCTTTGTTCCTCTTTGATTCTAATTTTTATTTTTGAACAGATGTCAAACAAAACTTTTGATTTCTGTCAGTAAAGTGCTTCCAAGCATAAAGTACGTAAATCAGAAGTGCAAACTTTGTAATCTCTCTCAGTTTATTAGATGTATTGGAAGCAAGTTCTGTTCATCAAATCAGCCCAATTGAACAAGCACGATTTTGAAAAGAAAGAACATCATCAACTGAATTATTCAAAGATATTGTTAATTTGCCTGCTAAATCAGTAATGTTACTTTATTTCCTACCAAAATTAAGTTACTGGGGAAATGGATTACTGTATTTTTATTTTGCTGAACAAAGTCTTCAGTGTCATAAAGGAAAAGAGGTGGATTGTTCAAAATTCTGCACATTGTGTCAGCAAGATTTTCATCTTATTTTTATCCTTTAAATGTTTATTTCTGATGTTCTTGGGCGCCCTTAATTTATCTAGCAGAGTAATTAGTACATTTCCTTGAAAATCTTGAACTATTTATACAGTTACATTCAAAGTATGGAAATATGCTCATCACAACAGCCAGTAATAAATTCAGAATGAGATAATTTTTCCACCCCATTCATAATTACCAGCAAATCATGCTAGTTCTTTTAGTGCAGGAATGTCATTAATTCCTGCTTGAATGATTTCAAGTGTCCCTTGCTAAACTACCTCTAAGCCATATCTCTTCTTTTCATTTCAGATATTAAAATGGCCAGCGAATATCAGTCCATGTCAGTGAGAAGGGTTTGTCATATTGGCCCACCATATTGTTTTAGCATAAAACACATTATCACTTGTCCATAATATGACAACTGTCCCCATTTGTAATTTTCATATCTGCATGTTATACAAAGAATACATTGATGATTATCTTTATGTTTAATAAGTTCTATCCTAATTTTGAATTAATTGTGTACTTATGTTTTGACTGTGTATTAACTGTTCATTGTTACACCATGTCAACCGACTTCCTTGTGATATCTTCAAAATCTTACTATTATTTAGATTCTGTGGAAAAAAAAGGTTGAACCTGAAAAAGAAACAAACAAGTATAAAATGATGGAAAACTGGTTCATAAGTTTATGATTACCTGGTTGTTGAAATGTACAGATATTTGTTTTAAAAAAAAAATGTTTAAGAAAAAAAAAAAAAAACTCAGATCAGAATATTGTATTCTATGTTTTTATAGTATTTTAATATTGTAACATACATTAACAATATACGTTATTTTGAACTAGAGTAGCTTTAAAAGCCAAACCTCTTGTGATACTTATTTCTGTGGTTTGCTCTGTCCACTCAATGGGCAGACAGAATATGAGTAGATTCCACTTGATTTTATGATCCCTACATTTATTTGTCCTTTAAAATACAGTTGTTTCAAGCTACAATGTGTTGTGTTCCTTGTATTCAGATATCACTGCAATTCATTCTCAAATAATTTCCAGCTGCTGTTTTCAACAACTTATCTTATTCTGACTGAGAAAGAGTGATATTCTCACTGTAAGTTAAAAGAACAACTGGTATGAGTCAGTGAAAGTTTATCAAGAATACTTATTAACAGAAATTGCAGTTGTGTATTAAATTTTGTATGAATTTTTATGGTTACAAACACAAATTTTTCAAAACCACCTTGCAGTCATTATAGAACTGAGTTCACCAATATTTTGGGAAATGACTTTGAGCCAAGAAGTTTGTCTCACTTCTTGGCTTGATCCTGTTACAGCAGGTAAGAAATTAATGATAAAAAACTCTTCTCTATGAATGACAGACTCATAGTCAATTGAACTTAGATACCCTCCAAATAATAACAGTAGTGAGTAGTATTAGTTTTGATGTAGGAGAGAGACCGACGTACTTCCAGCCAAAACCAGTGACTGTCTGCTCAAACCGGAATTGAGGCAAATCATGTAAACAGTAGTGGTTAGCATTGATGTACTTGATTGTGTGTAAGTTATTAGCATTTTATGAAATTATTGTATTCTATCGTGACCATGGACTTAAAGATCAAATCTTATTCAGAGGTACAAGATTATTTACATGAGAGAGATAAATGGTTTTTAGAAGCAGGACCTTGTTGACATGTCGAAGTGCTGAGAATCTGGGCATCAAACTGGACCCACATAGTATTTTGGAATATAAAACTGACACTGTAAAGGCGAAATTGGCAGTACCGGCCAATGGCATAAGCATAAAGTAGCTTATTCCTAACAGCTCAATGTATCAAATGACTTTAGCCAAATTCTAATGTTAAAAGCATTTGATATCTCATCTTGCCTTGCCTAGTCCAGAGACTGGAAGGTCTGTTTGCGTCACTTCCTGGTTGTAAGCTTACTTTGTTGGATTTATCCAGAAATCTTGTCTAGCCCTATAATGTCTTCATAAAAGCCCGGATATGCCAAAGTAAATATTCTGCTCATTTCCGCTGCATCTTTCACTATGATAAAAACATGATGCTGCTCCACATGACTGAAATAGTGACCAGTACTTCCCAGACATTTTTAGATGTTCTCCATCTATGTTATAGATTGGTCTCAGCTGTACTGAGCAGTCCACTGTGATTTATCAAAAATCTCTCTCAATAAATAGAACTACTCTGGAGTGACATTCTGTATGGTGGTATTTCCTTTCTGCAGAATGATTTGGTGCTGAAGTGGAAACTCCCAGTTTTCCACAAACTTTCCTTTCCATCACACTGAACCCAGGCTTAGTTGATAAACAGTAGAACACGGTTTTCAGACTGCATCATAGTGCACAATTTATTAAGACACAAAAGGAGAATAAACATAATGCGACCACAGTGCTTTTTAATTCCATCTCCAGTTTTATTATTTTCGAAGATTTTTCCTGTAAAGGAAATAGGACGCAAAGGCTACTTTGTTATGGTGTCAATTTCAAGTTTATTCATCTTGATGGCTCTAAACAGCACGTTAAATAATTTTAGACCTATTTTTTTTTTTTTAAATCTTTTAGGACTAGTATATTCTATATCCAGAGGATATTTCAGACATTTTGGACATGAAATAATCAAGCAATGGATATACAGTTAATAAAATAAGGACAGAAAGTGTTCTGTCTTTTTTTTTTTTTTAGAAGACGTCTACAGTAGCCATTCTTTGTAAGAAATATGATTATAAGGATTTTGACTGGGAATGATATAAACTTAATTGCATGGAACATAGAAAAACAGTTGTGGAGACTTTAATCAAGATAAGGCAATTTCTCGTTTCTGTGAAATGTGAAGATAGAATGAAGAAGCACTGATCGTGATAAGAACATAGAGGTGAAGCCTTCCACTACCTTTACATCAATTATTTACAATTTCACATATTACAAAGGAGGCTAATTTTTGTTTTTCAATGATATTGTTAATAATTTATAGACATTTTAATGGCAAATGTTTATTTCACAGATAAACCCTGAATCCATTGATCAAAATGGCAATGTAAGGCCAGACTTTACACAACAACAACATTCTATATGTCCTATGTTTTCATCAACAACAGCAATATATTCATCATACCAAGTTTTACAAATAATCTTTGCTCAGAGAAATCTTTTGTGCCACAAATCTCAATTCACAGGCAACTTTTTTGTTAAACAACAGTGAACAATTCAAATCATTTCCAATGATAACAATCAACAGCATCACACTTTTCATCAGCATAATTAACTTATTATCACGGTCACGGTAGTTGTTTGCTTGGTCTCATATACAGTGTCAGTGTTCAAACTGAAAACAATACTTTACATTCTACCTCAGTATGATAAATTTATGATGTGGCTTGTTTTTACCTGTGAACTATCAGAGTATAGATGCAGTGTAAGGCAGAGAAGATTGTTATATTTATATTTGCTAGAAAAATTGTAACAAAACTTGTACTTAATATAAGTATTTGAAATCCAGATGAAGCAGATAGCAGAATATTTCAGCACTAGTATACAGTGAAACAAATCTAGCACAGTGGAGACTATTGTCGTTACTTTATTTCACAGAGAACCATAATCTGAACACCAAGGAGGTAGATAGTTATTTTTAATATATTTCATCTCTGACACATAATGAACCAAACAAGATAACTGTCACAAGATAAAGAATTCATCCTGTTAAATTTGTGTAACATTAAATCTTGTGTTCACACATTGTACACATACCTTAAAACTTCTAAAAATATATAACATCAAAAAAAAAGAGGGGGGGGGGGGGGGGGGGGAAGGCACCTGAATTTTTTTTTTTTTTGTTTTGCCTTTGATCTTAGGTCATTTTACTCTGTGTACCTGATTTGGTATGTCTGATTCACAATGTGTCCTTGCAAACTTGCTAGCATGTTTGGATGACATAGAAATGGCTGCCACTTGGATTTTGCCCTGTTTTTCCAAATCTGTCTTCTTTGATACAACCACATCAAATCATCCTAAACTTTGTCATTTTCAATATCTAAAATCTAAAAAAAATGACACAAGCAAATCAAAGTTTCATTAACAGTTGTTTTTTTAATGATTTTTTTAAAATATCAAGTAGGTGCAAAATTGGCCTTTTCATTCATTTAAAAAATGTTTCCTCAAAAAGTACAAGAATTTAACAAAACGATCCTATCATTTTCTTTATTATGTGAGCCAAATGTTATGAAAACATGTTGATAAGTAACCAAAAACACCTAAGTTCTGAGAAAAAGGGAAACAAAACCAAGTGAGTGCATTGAAAATACTTCAAAATTACTTGTTTATGTTACGTCTTTCAACCTCCTTTGTGGTGGTTATCACGATACTTCAAAATGCCCAAAACGCTACAATTTTGCAATGAGAACCTTGAAGTAACTCTGAGCCATGACATACAAAACTCTCTCTTTCTAATGATCCACAGGGCTTGTTCTTGAGTCTTGGTGGCCTTGGGGCTTATGTTTGCAATATAATAAGCTAATGTACTCTCACTGAGACATTTCCTTTCTTTTACTTCACTGAATCTGATTGACTGAATAAGTAAACTCTCCAACTACAGTCCAGTGGGTTTTTTTAACAAGTAGGAATCCTCATAAGATCCATGCTGTTAACAGGAGCAATAAAAGATTTGGCAATACCATCTTTGCCCCTCAATTTGATGGGGAATTTTGCTGAACTTTGACTACCTTCTCCACTCACCCTCCCCCATCCCACCCCACCCCACCTCCATAAAACCCTATAATAAATAATCTTTTTTATCATAGAAACACTCTGAACCAATAATCTGGTGCAGAAATAATTATTCCTTCTCAAAAACTTTAAAAAACAAAATTCCACATTGTGACCCCAAACTGCCCAGCCCAGGTGCCATCCCCACAGAAAAACAGAGAGAGAAACCGGTAAATGAATGACAGGATACAAATCTTGCATCATATATTATCAAATATCACTATCACAACAATCTACATTATCAATAAATTATCAGATGTTCCTTCTGAGAGAACACAAATGTACAAGGTTTGGCACATGCTATGGTGTCTTTTGCAAAATTAAACAGAATAAATTGTATAGACATTAATCTGGTTTCTGTATAAACTGACAGCCACACATGGTTCACTGTGTTTCTTTATATATGTAGCTACTATGATTCATCACAACACTATTATGCATAATTTCTGAAAGCGTGGGATAAAGCAGTGGACTATGACCATCATACCTGGCTTAAGCTTAGAGAAACAAGTGAATGAATACTTTTCAGTATCTGTCTTCAGTTTTCTATCTTTTCAAGACTTTTCTTTTTTTTTCAACAACTATTCATGATCTAATGCCAAATTTAATCTGTTTAAATGCCCCCATCCTATTTAAAAAAGCTTATTCATTCTCTTTACTTGATCAATCTGTGCTATAATAAACACAGTTTTAATATTCAAATACAATGTCATCATTCTTATCTTCATCCTATGCTTGACATTCCTGAATAAACTTTCTATTATACACAGTGTTTAAAATTTGCCACCTGTCTTGTTCAAGTAATCTATATTTTCTGCGAATGATTACAATCCCTTTGCTACGTAGCACCAAAGAACTCTGTCTGTGAATTATTATAACAGCTCTCCTTGCAACCCAGAATCTTACATGACAATGCCATAATTGTCACAAGAGATTTCTATGCCTGAACCATGTTCTCATTTTCTGTTAAATCAACACCACCACCTTTAATGTCTTTGTCAGGTTCATTTTCTGCTTCACCTTCGGCCTCAATTCTGGATGCCCAGGTTTTTCTCCTCTCCTCTTGTTCAGCTTTTCTCTTCTCATCCCTGGCTGTGGTGCTGGAAAAGATGACACCCTCAGGGGCACGGACTCCCAGCACTGACTGCATCTGATCCAGTTTCAGCCACAAACAGTCCACTGTCTCACCAGTCCTGTACCCTGTATTCAGTTTGTAGAACAATAAACCATCCACCTGAAACAAAATTTCAAGAAGCCATATCATCACTGGTCTACAATGATGGCAGGAATCAGTTTCACCACTTGTTGAGATACTGAGGAAAATAAGCTGTTTTTATACAAAGAAGCCAGTTGATGAATCAGGCCATTGTGATTCTATTGAATTAGCACAGTTTTAATGGGGCATTTCTTTTTCAATGACATTATCTGGCAGCTCTTACTCTCAGGAATGGGAGTTATAGCAGAGCATTTATGATGTGACAAGACTCTAAAAGAAATACATTATAGATTTTTTTATTTCTTTGTTGTTTTTTTTTTATTGTACATCAGTCACATATTTCTATAGTTATCCTCTGGAAATACTTAGACTTCCAATGATTTTGCACAGGCAGTGGTATAGGTCATACAGTAACAGCGGTAAGTTTGAATGTGTATATTATCTGGGCGCAAAAGATTTATAGCTCAGTAATTTCTCCAAACCAAAGTGAAGCTATTTCTTTCTCCATTGAAACCGTACCTCTGAAGTCCATAAACAAATGTGTGACACCTAATTAATTTCACACAATAACATGACTATCCTCTGGATATGATTCAGACTGGCGAGATCTCTTTGATATGGATAAACCACACAGATGGAATCAGTCCTTTTTTCCTCCTTCTGGAAGTTAAGGTTTTTCTTATCTGATGCTGGGGACCACTGAGCCACTCAACCCTTAAACTGCCAGATCATCAATTGTTAGTCCATTTACACTATCCCAAAATGCTGGGCCCACAGCTGTGGGCTGGTTTTCACTATCTCAAACTGCCAACTAGTAATCATGGGTGCAGAGGTCCAGGAGTTTCTTTGTAGTCTGGAAGTGTCTGGCAGGGGGAGAATGATGTAGTAAAAAAAAAAAAAAAAGCTGGTATCACAGGAATATTAGGTACACATAGGTGCCTAGCAGTCTTAATAATTCCCACTTTATGACTTGGCACAAGTCTATCACAGCTAACACCAGGATGATACTGAACTATGAACAGTATTTATTTATAATCTTACCACTTTGAAGCCAGAATACTTTTTATCTACATATAATATTACATTAATCCAGGTGTTGCAACTGCTTGAAATAGTGCAACAAAATTACCTTTACATCACGACAAGCCTGCACCACTTGCAGTATATTGGACTTTGTGCATGAGTATTTTTGTACAAGGCTTAAAGAATACTGCAAAAGAAAAGAGAAGAGAAGATTATCAGATTATCCAGTTCATCTCTCTGTTATATGTCCATCTCTTTCACTTTCTTTTTTCTCATATATTACTGAATCTTCAAGAAGACGAACATTTCGGAATAAACAAAAACTATACTTGCTGGAGGACTGCATAATTAAGCATTATAATGACTGTTTAGTGACCTCAGAATATGTGAAAAATTGGTTAATTAATTACTATTTGACTAAATAGAAACATCATTTTTTATATAGGACTTATTGAAATAGTTTCAATATCAAGATTATACAAGCAAACTGCGATGTATCAACCAATAACTGAGAACATGTCAGAAATTTTGTGTACTGTGAAGAAGTCATGGGTTAAGTGATATCACAGAAAAAAGATATGGTCTGATGATAATAAGTAGATATTATTTACTTCTAAAAAGTCTCAATCTATTTAGTTATCCTGCTCAACTGCCAGAATATGTATAAAAGTTTCATGGAAAATGTGATATAGAATATTGTCATTGTATCATCAGTCAATCTCTGACAGATACAAATCAAGTAAGAAATAACACACTAAAAAAAAACAACATTTCAAATCTCAGGCTGTTATCTCTTCAATTAACAAAAAATTATCACTGGCAAATGGGACTATGTATTTATATATCAGAAGTTACATGCATATTGCTATACTGCTTCTCACGGGAACAATTGTAGACTTTATTATGTACCGTGTACTTGCCTCATTGCAATCTGAAACAATGGATGGATTCTTCAGTTCAAAATACTTGGACTGTAAACAGAAAAACCTAACCTCTGCCTGAAAACAAAAGTAGATAAATACTATGTTATTTTCAAATCCCAAATAAAGTAATTTATGCTACTCAATATTGATTCACAAATAGTATAAACTATAACTATCTTCAGTTCTAAAATTTGAATCTAAATAGAGACTAATTTGTTTGTCATTATATACAAAAAAAAAAAATGGGCTCAAGCTTTAGTTTGAAACTACATATTGATCTCAAGATTAAAATATAATTTCATATATTAAAAAAGAAAATTGTGTTCATGTGGGAAATGCAAAGTTGATAGACTAAATAAAAATAAGTGTTAAAACTGAAAAATGTTCCACTAGTGTATGCTGTAGGATAATATATATTTGACTATACGATTTCAGAGACCTAGACCACGGGAAAAACATCTTATGATGATGATACATGACAAACAGTGAAAATAATTGAAATATTGCAGTAGTGGCAATCTCATCCACAGATTATAAGTCTGCTGGGACAACCCATATTTTTTAAACTTCTAACAAAAATCTTAGCAAATTCAAAAAGTAGTGGTGGACAACAGCTACAGAATTCTACATTAGACCACTTTCCAGGCCATTACAATGGCACAAGTCAGACTTGTGGCAAATGTAGGCGATGTCTCAAGGTATTCCCAAGTATTAGGCAGTTACTAAATATCATTATTGCCCAATAGAATTGTTTATTAATTCACTAGACTCAAATGACTTTTGCTATTAACATTTTTTTTTTTTTCAGTATCTCAAAACTGCAAAATTGACTTATGCCATTAATGAAGAAAAGTGGCAATGTTTTTTTCATAAAGTTGTATGGTCTATAATCTGACTGTTTAACAAAACTGTTACCTCTGTCTCTATAAAAAATAATGTGAAATACATTTCCCAGATGCTTCTTAGTTATCACAGCTACATGTCTCAGAAAGTGACTTGTTAATCAAATCTGATTTTTTAATGATAGGAAAATAATCTCCTCTTCTTTCACAAATAAAAAATAAATGATAAGATGGCAAAAAGTAAAGAAGACAATCAATTTCTGACATGAAATATATGAATTTATTCAGAAAAATTTCCTTATCTCTATAGATCTCCCATGCTGTTAAAAGGAGGAAGGAGAAAGGTGCATCGTAGAGGTGATTTTGTTTTTTACTATTACAGATAGGCAATTTTAACATTTTCCATTGAGTTCTCCATGTTAAATTTCAAGGAAAAGAGAGAAAATAAAATTTATTTTCTTTAACAGTTTCATGGCAATAACGTCATTTTGAAATTTTGACCTCTGAAAAGGCTATCTTTGAAAATCATCTCCTCCACCAAATTTCACTGAAAAAGTGAAACTTGACAAATTTTTTTGGCGTACTATCTAAATAGGTACAGCTCTTCATGTAGAAAAGAAGATTTAGTAGAAAATTTTACAAATTTCATTTAGTGAACTTTCACAAGTTCATAACAAAAACCTATTTTTCTCTAAAATTTACCAACAGAATGGGAAGTGCACATCCGTTTTGTCTTATCATGAAAATGATATATGTTAGATTTGATTAGAATGGTCCAGAAGTATAAGAAAACAAATTCCACTTTTTTTTTTTTTTAAGGGAAAAATTCATATAGAGATTTCTTTACTTGGTTTTTATCCTCAAAATGCTTTTTCCGGATACTATCCCTCTTCCCATGACCTCTGTGTCTATTTGTTTTGTTTTTTTTAGCTTTTCTTGGCTTTCAGTTCATATCTTTTATTGAATTTTGCTCTCTATTCCCTACCACCATAAGCGCTCTGATAGGGGCACTTCTGGTCTTGAGAGCCCATACCTTTCTCTGTCAAAACCAATAGTGTCTATACCGCTGCTCTGACAGATAGTTCATAACTGTGCTCTCAAGCAGTAGAAATGAAAGAGGTAAAAAATTCATTATCAACCACCCACTGAACACTTACACTGATATTCTGAATGATAATGAGTCTGTCTCTTTTCAGAGTGGTCAACTATATCTATTTTTGGCATCAGGGCTCAAGATATTGCCAGGAGAGGTTACAATCAAGTTTTCTGTGCATCTTTTGTCTGTGTCTGGTCCAACAATAACCTAAAACTGCATATAGCAACCCTAAGAGCCAAATCATGGTTGACGGTAGACTGGGACATCCGTTGAAAGACCATAGGGTCAAACATTTTTGAATGAACATATCCACTTTTCAATGGTATTTTTATATTCAGAGAAGACAGAACACAAAAGCACAAAATTGAATCTCTTGAAAAAAAAAAAAAGAAAATACGTAAAGATGCCCCCCTCCCCTCCTTTAAGTACAAATTTTTATATCAGCCTATAATCCCTAAAAAGTCTGATATGCTTCTTTCTTGATGAACAGAATTGTGAATCTGACTGCTCAGTGTGTAACATGTCAATAATGCCCACTGGCCAATACAAACTTCCACTGACGGAAAGATCTTATTAGAATATAGATAACATGACTGAAAATTTCAATCTATATAATAATTACATAGGTAGGCATGGAAAAGTCTGACATAGATGTTTAAATTCAAACAAAATGTGACAACACATATACTTACTTCATTCCTGATATGTATTTCATCAAAAATTAGTAAAACTTTTAAGCATAAATATGAACTGTGATTACAGTGATAATGTTGAGTGAACAAGAAAAAATAGATGCGCCATAGAGCTTTATTCACCTCTGTTTCATAATATGGGAAGTGCTTCCAATGTAATAAGTCAATGACATAAAAACATTTTTTCTCCTCACTGTATACAGTGTCAAGTATCGTCAAATCTAAAAGAAAATGAAATAATATGGTATGGAATAAACTATTAAATACCAAAGGTAAATTAATATATTGAACAATTTTTCTTAAAAATGAACAAAAACAAAAAACTAATCTGTTCAAAGCAATATCTCAGTGTACAAGAAATGAAATTAAAAAAACCAAGTACTACTACTAATGACTTTACACACTTTCAGGCTTACTCTCACCTCATTATTATTTTCAAAATATAATAAAAAAATCATTAGATGTCCTTCTGAGTTTGATCATTTAAAAAACTTAACATAACAAAAAAACACCTGAAAGGTAAACTCAACTTCACATTTGCTTAAAATGTAATCTATCTCACGGATAGTTCAGACTGTGCTAATGACTAACAAACAGATGGAAGCAGAACTTTTGTAATTGCTTACAATAAAATGAGACAAATAATAAATGCATTGGTGGGTTTTGCTTTCATAACATTATCATTTGTGTGCTTTTATTTAAACATTATTTTTAAAAATCATACCTTCAATACTGATATTTTATTCATGAATATTTATCTTGAATTTTACATTTCTAACTAGGAAAAGGTCCATATTTCATTTCACTTGAAATTATGATAGAATGTTCACTTACCATTTGGTTTGGCCAAAAAATTAAGTAAAGGACTTCCATTTGGTAAACATGATCTGAACTCCAGTTCACTCTTTCCTGCATTGTTGTAAGCTTGTGTAGTTTTCTGTCCCAATGAAATAACATAAATGGCAATAATTAAGAGAACTGTCATAAGAAAACAGCAAATCTATGCTAGAGATTCTGACAATTTGTAAGAGGTCCTCAGTACCAAAACAAACGCACATACACATTATACATATCTTAAATTTGTTCTGTCAGTGAGATCACAATATTATTTAGCCCTGAGAACAACTGTGAATTAAAACCAGATTGCAAATTTCAGAAAAACTACTTCACATTCAGTTTTGTTTTCAGCACATAATGCATTTTCATATCATAAACATAATGACAACAATTCCAGCATGTGAATCTTTTAACAATATCTGGACATAGCTGTGTCCGGCAAGAAATCTATCTGCTGCTGTATTCTCATATAATCAATGGTTTGAGAATTGATGCAATCAATGTATGATGCACATAGGCATACAGGTATAAAAACATTTTCATGAAAAATGAAAAAAACTAAAAAATTTAGAAGTATGTCGTTATTTTCATCACTTTTCTTGCCAGTGTTTGAGTCAGAGCAGCACTATAAATTATGATCATGTCTTTGACAGTGCCAGCAAATGATGTATGCACAATCAGTCACTGCAGACGTATGGACTTCACAATTGCCCTGTTTTATCCTGCTTGCCTGTGCCTGGCTAGAGCAACAGATCACACTTGGGATATCTAATGAGACAATCTTTATATAATAGAGAGTTAAGTTTCCACACTTGAACTCAAACATGTATATTGAAGTGCATGTCTCTAGTATTTGTTCGGTATTTTGAGGGGTATTACATCCGTGGGCTGCATTGGCTGTTTTGCCTTGAGACTGGTTAAGTTTTATTTGAGAAAATTTTGATTACAATTGCAATAAAAGAAAAGAAGGTTCCTAAAATTATATATATTTCAAGTAAGATCCATCAGTTGCTAGTTACATAGTATTGTGCTGCCTGTTCCTTCACTCTCCTTCACATAAAAGCATCTACACCAAAACGCCATGGACATTATGAAAAATTGAATCTGACAACTTAATTCTATTTACATTCACTTCCTAAATTGCTGTTGTGTTGGTTTTGGTTTGTTTTGTTTTTTTCCGGGGGGGGGGGGTCCTCCTAATTTCTGAGAGAATTCAGGAATTCACAAACAAAAATTATAAAACAAAAGACACAATGATGAATCATTTTGTGACAATGTAAATGCTCACTTTTGCTGCAACTAATGCTCGTCTTCTGCCTGATGGACATACAATGAAAACCCAATCCTCTTCAAAATTCTCAGGCACAGAATCCATGAAATGTGCTTGCATCAGCTTTGAGACAGCAAAGGGATATAAAAAACAATGACTTCTTAAATCAAAATACAACTATGCGGGAATTCTGAAATAATAAATCAATAAGTCATTCACTCAATGTTTCTTTTGAAGAAGAAAATAATGAAGCTCATAAACAAATGTTTAATAATCTGGCACATCCCAAAAGAAGAATGGGAAAACTAAGACTGTAACACCAAAAAAATAAACATTGAAATTTCCTATCTAATGAGCTATTTTGACTGACAACCAAATTACTTCCCTTTGCCAAGTACAAGATGTGTAACACCATCATTGTGAAGAGAGAGAAAAATTCTTTTTCCCTGGTTATTGAAAAATAAGGAATGGAAAATTCTGACAAATTCATCACATGATGGAAATATATTTTATCATTACAATTTTTTCAATATTTTTCACATCACGTGTTTCAAATTTTAAGAGCAAAACCTTTTTTTTCCCCCCTCTTTGCAATGCTTGTTCTATATCTCTTATATCTAGCAAAGGAAAGCAACCTAGCTGACTAATAAAAAGGAGCAATGTGATATTCTTTCAGAAAGAGATTTGGTCAATCCCTTCATGATGTCAATTTTTTCCAACCTATCAAGGATCCACTTTGATGGTGAAGTATTTCTCTGGTTAATGATAAATCCATGTTGTGTTTTATATCTGAATTATTCACCAGATCTATCAATCCTTGCCAATTGTAGAGACTTTTTCTTCCTCCTATAATGCAGTGTGTAAGTAGTAAGGCTCCTTGCTTGCCAAATTACTGTTCACATAGTCAAGAAAGAAAAATGCTCATTTCTGGAGTTATACATTTCATGAGGTCTTTCTCTATTATAATTGACTCTGACACAGAATATTTATGTTGTTCCAGCTAATTTCAGTACTGCAAAGTTTGGTAATCTCAACGATTTACTTCTAGCTCTGCATACAATGCCAGTATAAGCTTATTAATTTATGCCATATGCCATGCATCATAACATCTTCAGCTGATGCTACATCAAGTATTTACATGATATGTGTCATACATATGTCGTCAGTTTTCACCAACTGATTAAAACTATTCCTCCAACCAAATACTCTTTTCTATGTGAATGAAACAGCTAGCAACTGCATAGTGATTATCAAAGATCACATTTACCAAAATTTCATTGTAACTGCAAGACATGCCTACTTCCACCTGACTACGACTAAACTTTTAACTTATAGAAAATATATTGTTTGAAGTTTTAGATTTTGAAGACTATAGTTGTGAGGCAACTGAGATGTCTTTAAGTACTTACATTATGGCGATCAGCACATTCCCAGTTGTCATCCCTTTTTGCATGTCGTTGCATCAATCTGGCAGTTCTCTTTCCCTCAGTATTGCCCTTTGCATTGCTGCCTTGACCATGTTCTCCGTGGCTCCCATCACCCTTGTCATGACTTTGGCCTCCATGTCCACCTCCTCTGTTTCCCCTATTGCTAGTTCCTCCTCTCACAGAACCAGCAGTCTGTCCAACTAGGTTTGCCCCCCTCCCGCTACCATTTCCCCCTTTCACAGAATCAGTAGTTTGTCCAATTTGGTTTGCCCCTCTCCCACTACCATTTCCACCTCTTCCTCTTTGTGTCCGATTTCCACCACTTTGCACATGGCTTTTGCTTTGTCCATAGCAACTTGTTTGAGCATGGGTGCCCCCTTGCCAATAGTTTCCAACTTGCCCAGAGCCAACAGCTTGCCCATGGACGTTGCCACTTTTTCCCACAACATCAGGTTGTCCATAGACATTTGCTTGTCCCATGACACCAGGTTGTTCATAGAAAGTACCTTGTCCAATGACATTAGGCTGTCCATAGACAATTCCTTGTCCCATGACATTAGGTTGCCCATAGACATTTCCTTGTCCCATGACATTAGGTTGCTCATAGACATTTGCTTGTCCCATGACATTAGGTTGTCCATAGACATTTGCTTGTCCCATGACACCAGGTTGTTCATAGAAAGTACCTTGTCCAATGACATTAGGTTGTCCATAGACATGTCCTGGTCCCATAACAGTAGGTTGTCCACAGACATTTCCTTGTCCCATGGCAGTAGGTTGCCCATACACATTTTCTTGTCCCATGACACCAGGTTGTCCATAAACATGTCCTTGTCCCATGAAATTAGGTGGTGGTCCAAAGACGTTTCCTGGCCCAACAACAGCAGCCTGTCCATAAACACCACCTTGACCACTGCCACCTGGTCCATAACCTTGTGCAACAAAATCAGGTGGTCCCATTTGCCCATAAATGCCACTTTGATCATAAGTGACATATCCTCCAGGGTTGGCATAACCATAGCTCCCATCTCCTCCATAGCCAACTGGATTATAATTTCCCTGATAGGCCATTGGACTGTTTCTTTTCAAAACTTGGCTATCTTAGAGGATCTGTTGCTGTAATGAGATTTCATATCGGAAATATGCAGGTAAATCAAAACCAGGATACTAAAGCCAGAGGCCTTGTTGTTTCACTATGTTATGCATGGACAGAACAGAAGAGATCAATACATTGATTTCTTTTGGCATTTATTGTGTAATTTCAAATATGCAAGTCAATTCAATATATAAACCCATAGAATGAAATATTTTAAACTTCAAGTTTGTAACGGATCCAGGACAACTGAACCAAAGGAAGAAGCTCCTTAATATCCCATAGGCCTATCACAGGACCAATTGGAAAATCAATGTTGACTGTTGGCAGTAACCAATCAACTCTCGACAAATCGATGATTTTTAAAAGGAGAGAAATAGATCTATTTCAGTAGTAGGCTATTCTACATGCCTTACCATAAAGGATAAAGTTTAATTACAATGTTTTACAGTAATTCACACAAGACACGAAATAACAAATCGTCAACGAGTTTGTTTTGTTTATTTGTGTGGGAATTTAAACGGCACATCAGTACGATCACGGTTACATTGTGCCAAACGCGGTAAGATGCGTCAGGAAGAAGAGAGGTAGGTGAGCGGGACAGACGACAGGAGCAAGAAGAGAGAGAGAGGAAAAGTCCCCCCGTCAGAGTGTAGACCTTCTGTTTTGATTACTATCTCCTTTTTAGAATAATGTCAAACATAATAAAACACTCGGGTCTGTGTAAATAGAAACACAGATCTTTGTACACAAGTATGCTCATAACAGTCTGGAATCTAGCAAAAACAATTGATAAAAATAAAACTAGCTCAAGCAAGCTTTGTACCCCTCAACTCACTTCACCTAAGCAAGCCTAAACGCTCTTGTGCTGCTATCCAACGATCGCTGGTGTATTGGCTGAGCTGCTTACTATCTCATCTGTTCTCTTGGGTGAATATTGTTAAATCCCATTTCTCTGAGTCTCTGTCAAAACACAACAGTATTTGCCTTCCTCCTCCATGTCAGTGAGTTGTTTTCATAATTGCTTTCCCTTCCATTTCATTCATCCAAGAGTGCTCTTCTCATAGATTGTGAGTTCTCGTTTTCAATGAAAATCGCCGTTTTTTTTTTTTTATAGCAGAAAAGGGGTGAGGGAAGAGAGAGAGAGAGAGGGAGAGAAATGTGTTGCATTCTATAAGTAGTGAGGTATTTCGAGAACAGTCACATGACGGAGGAAACATCGCTCACATTTTGGCTTTGTTTATATGGTGTGACATGTCTGAATGCTTATCATTCGTCAAGACTTGACCGTCATATACAGAGTATGTAAACAAATCAACATTATTATGAGCAACCGATGTGACTTTCTCGAAATACCTCGTTACATTTGAGTGACAATGCACCATAGTTTTGGCCCGTCAACACTTCACATTACGCAAACTGTAGTCTAATGAGGTAATTTAATGCATGCTTGTGTCTAGCCGAAGCTTTCTACTGCTAGGGATAAACCACAGACATGAGAGTATAACAGATTACTGGTGGTATCTCTCTCTCTCTCTCTCTCTCTCTCACACACACACACACACACGCGCGCGCATATGCAAACAAATTCTCTCTCTCTCTCTCTCTCTCTCTCTCTCTCTCTTCTTTTTTTTTTTTTTAACCTTCACTGCCTTGCACTGACTCGCTGGCTGAATGACAAATAATTATCTTTTTTTTTTTTTAAACCAAAATCTGAGGAAAAGGCCTTTTATAGTATCCACTAAAGTGGCCAAGGTCGACGCAGGGGGGGGGGAGGAGGAAGGGGGCGGGTGGTCATAGAGGAGGCGAAGAAGGAACGATTGCAATGACTTGATATTTTATTGCGCAACTTGGATCTGGCTTTGAAAAAAAAAGCCGTCGAAGCCTGACCATGTGCTTTGTAGATCACAGTGAACTGAAGTAATAGAAATTAACCTAAATAAATGGTATTGTTTATCTCGTTCTTGTGCATTTCTTATTAATGGATTTGTTTTATAATGATGATTGCACAGTGAAAGGATCACTATCCAGAAATTGCCGACGAGAAAACTGATAATGGTCACCGACTTTTCAACTATATGATAACTGAAATTTTATAGAGCATATAAGCAACTTCTAATGTTTCTCATGACCGTTGAGACAACAATTTATTAATCGATTTGAAAAAAAAATTTCTCGTCAAGCGGCTGAAGCCATTTTTCTACCTTTGCAACAAGGCTGCAGTTTATGTTGAATCTTTTTCCATCTGAATGTCGATTTGAGAAGCCTAGAACAGGTGACAGTTTGAAGGGTCAGATATCATGTTGTTAGTTGAAGTAAAACCTCAGACTAAGCTTACAAATACCTGATGCCAGTTTGTCTTCAAGTTTGCTCAACTGAGAGTGGCTTTGGTACTGCAGAATAAATCCGTACTCCGACATCTTTGCCATTTTTGACTCCCACTGGTTGTTAGTCTGTCCATAGTTTTACGATAATTTCGGGCCGCATCAATATTCTGGCCCGGGAACAGAATGTCCAAAAGCGAGGAATAACGTTCACATCTCAAAACTCAGTGTACATTCATTTTCTTGCCAAAGTTTGGGCTTTAGCTTTTTGGCTTTGGGATTTTTGGAGGGGAGGGGGATCATTTTTGTATCTTATTGAGGTGATACATCAGGTTCCATCATAGAAATCACAGTGTTTGAAGGGAAATATCATTAATTAGCTCTTAGAATGTTCTCTCCCCTACCCTTACACCAGTACCCCATACAATTTTATTAAATTCCAAGAAATTTGTGGTCCTATAACAGCTTCAGTGCGAGCTAACACTTCCTGATATCAGAAATGGCCCTAGATTATTTCATGAACTTCGGATTTCGGGAGATCAAAAACCGCCTTTCCTTACAGCTGAGCACTTCAACATGTCGAGTATAAATTGTTCTCTGACATTGAAGACTGTGTGCGCCCAAAGCGTGACTCATCTTCTAAACCTTTATACTTAAAAAAAAAAAAAATTATACTTATAAATAAATCTGTTTTCGTTTTTGATTTTTGTTGCTTCTTAGATTTTCGTTACAGATGGCCACAAGCTGAGAGTGAATGTGTTGAAGATTATTTCATTTAATAGACCCATACGAATGTAGTATGACACCCTTCGATCTCCCCCCCCCCTCCCCCCGCCCAAATTTGTGACCACTACACATAGCAGTGGTCATTACTGGAATGTTACAAATGCTCGAGGACGGTTGCGCTGGAAAATTATTAATTGTCTCCATCCCGTGTCGCAAAGCGTTTCAAAACTATGAAAGATACATTATAGTAATTAGATATTCTGTTTAGTCTGGTCCATTTACGTCGAACTTATCAGAAATCCTTACAGAAATTATGTTTTCAACAGCCGCTCCAGCTCTTCAACAGATTTAATCTATTAAAATGAATGGCACATGAAATCTAAGCAGATTTATGATAACTATTTTATTGTTGGTATACGATCACATTGGTAAATATATATCCTATTAAATACAAAGAAATTGGCCGAACAATTTGAGACGTGACACGATGAAATTAGGGTCTCGTCAAACTGAGCCGACTGGAGAAATCACGTGTTGTTCAACAGTGAATGAAGTTTTTACGCAATTTTGTTTTCTTCATCAGGTCCTTTTAATATCAATCTAAAAATGCACTTCAGTTTACTGAAATAAATCGAGTAAAAGCCCAAAAGTTGTAATTTTGTGGCATGCTCTTACCTAAATAAAGAAGGATTTACAAAAGTGATTGGCCATTTTCTCAATAAATTCAGCTGCAGCAAACAGATCACCCCCATGGTCTTCAATTGCCAATCTCAACTTCTGCATAAGATAGAACAAACATTATTTCACACACTGATAGGGAAATGAATAATCTTTACAATAATACCAATAACTCCATATGCTCAAAATTTGTAGACAGCCTGATTTTATAGTGTCGCATCTCATTTAATTTCTGACGAAACGGTAAAAAACCTCAAAAAAAAAAAGTACATTAAGTTTGTTATTAGTTACTAAACTGCATGCTAATTTATAAAATCTATAAAAACATAAAATGTACATGTATCATCTGTTTAACATAGAAGTCACAATGCAACAATACAAACAAGCCTCCTCATGCCCCTCCCACCTCCAATCTCTTTCTTCCCAAATAAAAAGGGAAAGGAGAGTCTGTCAAAAAGTCCACCCTCAAAACTGCGACTACGATTATTGCATTCATCTGCTCGAGGTTGAGATGCCAAATTTTTCTTTCATTTGTTAAAATAGTTTAACTATAATTAATCAACAAAATACCAGTATGGATTGGGGAACTTCATGTTTCCTTTACTTTACCACGGAAAAAAGTGAAAATTAAAGGCACGACATTTAGTTCAATTGTTTAGAGCCATCATTCTGTAAAATGAATGTGTCTCAGGAAAAAGAAAGGGCCAAAATTAACCAAAGTTAATATCATTTTCAAATAAATTCTCAAGTCAGGTCACCAGGTAAGACTGTTGGGAAATCACGAAGGAAGCTCAATGCACTAAAGGAAGGTTTGTCAATGTTATCCAGTAATATTATTAGGGCACCTCTTTGTTTCATAGTAATTCCTGAAGTCCAAAGACGTTTTGGAAACACTCTTCTGTCAAAGCACACAGATTTAAAAAAAAATGAAATAAAATTAACACATTAATGCATTATTATTATTAAGAACATAAACTCAGTATAACAAAGAGTTTTGGTAAAGAATGTAAAACACAAAGCTACTATATACACATTCATGAATATGCTGCCACATTGTTATCATTATTATTATTGCTATCATTATTTTTTTATTATTATTATTTTCGATAACTGTTCCTTTCTTAAGTTTTCCTATAAATATTCAAGAATTCAAACATTACACAACAAATGTGATCAAAAAAGTTGAAAGAAAGGTAGCAGGGCAGAAGGGGGGGGGGGAGGTGATGAGGTCATTCCATCAAATCTCAACTTTTTTATATTTCTTTGGAAACACAACATCGTCTCAAAGTTAACGTTAAGATGACATCTGAGATCTCGAGGAATATAACTATTGCCATCTCTGTACAGTATTCCTTCGTTTATCACGGGTTTACTTTTTGTGGCACCACTGTATCACGGTGTGTGTGTGTGTGTGCGCGCGCGCGCGCGCGCGCTTAATTAGTATTTAACACTGAAGAGGGTTTATAACAGTATGGTGGAGTTAAAAGTTAAAATGTATGTAAATAATAAAATCAATTAAAAACATCCCTGCTTCGCGGATTTTCACCTCGCGTGCACGCATGGAACATAACAACCCCGATAAACGAGGGAATACTTGTACCAGTATATGATAAAATCATGCATCGAAAACCACATAATGATAAGAAGACTCTTAAATACAAAGAGATGTTGCTGCTGTGACAACGGGTTCTGAGGTTGTAAAACAACATTTTTAAATTTACAGCAAAATTTCAGGCAACACAACTAGTTGAGCTCCTATGTCATTGAAAGTGACACTGCCTCTGTGGTCTACATTCATTGTGATATGTCACAAGACCTATTTTCAACAAATGCGCCACATCCAATTACGAAGATAACACTTCAAAATCTATTATGTAATAATATTATGTACGAGATATATCATCCCCTTCAACTGAGATACGTGATGTTTACATATAGTGTGTATATATTTACGTTGAAATCATGCTTTCGTGGTGAAGACAGCTGATGAATTGCACTGTAGTATATGCTTGCATAATACTGTGCCTGGGAACAAATTAACGCGTGGCCCCTAGGGAAGATATGATTTTCAATTTCAATATCCTCCACGATTACAAGTTATTCTGTGTAAAAGTATGGGATCGAACATAATGAATATAATAACTCATTGAAATGACTTGTTAGGAGAATTCATTTTGTCCTTCCCACGATGATATTGATAAGAAGCATAACAATGATTATATTATGAATAATTGATGCTTTAAGCGTGGGCAATCAATGAGGCCGTAAACATCGTAGAGTTCTGAGCAAGAAATGAGAACATCTTCAAGAAAAACAGCAAAACATTTTCTTTGAAAAATATATATTTTTAAAAAAGTATGTAGGTCTACTTACATTATTCTGAGCTACAACTAGTATGTTAATGTATCCTGAAATGATGTGGATCACAAAAAGAACAAATCAGGCAAAAACCGTCTATGCTTTGTCTGCTCTAAGGCAGAGGCAGAGTATGTCCTACAGTGTAGTATTGCCAGGTCGTGATTTGGGGTATAATTATTGTTTTCTATATTGTTATGCTAGTGCGGACAACAGTGGTTTCATGTCGGTTTGATTAACATGGTTTTGGCACATTCTGTCTGTGACATCACATTAGCAGTTCATTGATTAATCATCTCACTGTTGGCTAAAGAGCTGACAAATTATACATTGCATCATTTACGTAGACAATCTTAATCATTTCCTTCAAACAATGGCGTATTTACAAGTCGAGTGGTCTAAGCAAAAATTACCATTCTCATGGAAAGATACATTTGGAAATATTTAACAGCAGATTGTCGCCCTAGTATTAAATTATCTTAACTATAGCAGCTTTATATTGTAGATAGGACACGTTATTTATTTTCCAAGGAAATGTGACCTTGTTGTAATCCACAAAAAGTACAATCTCATTTTACTTGCTCGGACAGGCCAATATCTCTTATGATCCAATCGATCTGTGTCGGAGAATTTTAATAAATTATGGCAGTTCTTTGTTTAATAATAAAGTCTTTTGATTGCCCAAGATCACTAACTTTGACAACTTATGATCGAATATTTGTTTATGGTATGTATATGATGGGAATCGTGAAAATAACAACTGTCATAATGCAGCATTTAGTTACAAATAATTTTTTCATTACATTATTATACGGCAATTATTGTTCACGATCGTAACACAGTTCAGCATTTTCACTTGATCCACAATCTTGGTCGTAAAGCGTGTAATTTGTCACAAAGGCAAGAGTGTATCGCAAGTGTCAGACATTGTGGTGAACTGAGGATCATCCATGAGACTGGCACGTTTAAAAGTACCAACAGACAGCACCAAAAAAATCCAATTGCAGAAGTTATCAAGCTGTGTGGAATCCCTAGATGTCAGGATGATCATGCAACACTCAGTCAAACTGCTCAAAGAAGAGCCCTAGAAAATCAGAAGAAAAATATTAAACGTTATCTAGAAGTAACCATAAACATTGTGTTTTAAGATGGAATTGTCTTATAAATAATTAATTCTGATGAAAAGCTGAGAAAGAGACAATCAATTACCAATATTTGTGATACAGTCGCGGTTATTATGAGTATCTCTATGGATACAATGATAAAATTGTCGTGATTGACTTGAACAAAAAAATAATCAGATCTTTTGAAACGAATCAGCATGTCACTGTTACAAAATTGGAAGAAAAGGACAAACTAATAACATTTCTCTGATTAAAGATCTTGAATTTCTGTGCTGATGCTGCTTCGTTCAAATGCATTGAGTTCTTTTAAGTCCATCACCTGGTGTTTTAAACCAAACCGCTAAGTTTTCGTCTTTTTCTGATCAAAGTCTCTAAAAAAAAAAAAAAATCCACATCGAGAACAGAGAAAGAAGGTCATACGCTTGTTAGGGACATCTTACTTAAACAAAGCCGACTCAATGCCGTAGACTTTTTCTATCTATCTATCTATCTATCTATCTATCTATCTATCTATCTATCTATCTATCTATCTATCTATCTATCT
>JBCAUA010035328.1:0-12154 GCA_038406235.1 Peronia verruculata | reverse complement strand
TTTAAAATTTTTTTTTCATGAAAAGTGATCTAGTTCCGATCCAGCATAGAACAAATACTAACAAAACCAATGGGTATTGATGGCTCAAGAAGCCAACATTTTCAGTTGCAGTTTCCTCACAACTGTGGCTTTTGCACTTAAGACAATAGGCTCTCAGGGATTCCCGTGAGCTCTTCCTTGTTACAGAAACTTGTTGTTTATGTTTGAGCTGTAGTAGAGGTAGAAATGACGAATCTATCCTCATCAGTTCTATTAGAGCTTTAATTTTCTCTGTAAGGGCATAAGGGAAATATTTGGAGGCTCTACATGTGGGAAGACAGGAAGGAGAAACTATTTTGTTATAATTGCTGTTGTCTGTTATTGATCTATGGCACTTTCAGTTTGCTGGATGGCAGCAAGTATTAATTTTACTGTTAGATGAAGAAAACAGAATCAAGAAAACAAGTCTCAGGTAATACAAAATAAAGATCCTGTAAGTTTGAACCAAAGAGTTACATTATAAGAGATTAAAAAGAAAATGGCCATGAATCAGTTGTATTTGAAATTACAAAAGAGCTGTGTATGGAAATAAAAAAAAAATTTTAAAAATGTCTTAGGAACAAACAATTTAATGTAACACAAGATTTGCATGAGGAACACAACAATTGTTCATAGAACAAGGCTATATACAGAACAAGTTTTACTGTTGTCTGGGAAATAAAGACATGGATGTTATGTTGGAGGACTGGATGAAATGAGCTTCATGTCAGATTGTTTGTGTTCAATCTTTTGGTCTTAATGAACAAGGAAATGAGTATTCTTCACTCCACTTGTAGAAATAATCTAGCTATGATTCTTACATGCCAAGGTGATGTCACTGAAACTAATTCTTATGATCAATGAAATCCAGTTTTCTCTATGATACTCTCATTTGATAAGCCTCTCGTTTCAAATGATTGTATAACAGTCTTAGTGCAGAGCTTTTTATCTAGTGTGATGCATCATGCCTTGTCACTTTCTCAAAAGTTGTGATTTTATTTGTTTCTCATCTTTAGAAAATCATTCCCTGTTCCAAACTGATTTTGATCTGAAATTGCAAATTTGAGCAATTTTTCACTGTAGTGTGAGAGAGGTATATCTTATGCTCAGCTCAATTATGCTGATGATCAGTTTGAGGTAATGTATCATAAATATATCAGGGATGCCAAATTTCCTACTTTAGTAGGATTTCCTACTTATTGGCTGTCAGTAATTTCTCTGTTGGCCTCAAATCCGGTATTATTTACTGTTTACGTACTTCAGTTAGATTTGCTGCTATAGAGTGTGACAGGAATTTTTCCTAGTTTTTCATGTAGACAGATTGACATCCCTGATATATATGGATATAGCATGTTTTAATTGTAAGATCTATCAGACACACGTACCTGATCTTATGATTTAAATTTACCTACTCTTACAGAAGGCCATGTTCTTGGTGCATAAGAGAAGATTCACCCAAAGTTTTGTTGATTGTTGGTTCTGTGTTATTTGTAACCTCTTCCATCAAATACACTGCAGGAATAGAGATGTAATTTTTTTTTTATTTTCAAGTGTATTGCTTGTAGCACATGAATAGAACTTATTTTGTTCAAACCAAACTGACCTTTAATGATAAATGGACGGTCGTTTCGCAGATTATGTGCCCTGTCCAAAAGAGGGATTTGTGGAAAAGGAGATCATTTTGACCAGACTTTTACCTCCCTTTTGATAAAATTATAACAATAAGAAGAAAATATTCTCTTTATGTCATAATTAAAAAAAAATTTTCCATGGTGTATGTTTCAAGCAAAGGGTGGAAAAATGATTTTTTTTCCTCTTTACACTACTTGTTCAATCCCTCTTTTGTCTGGTAAAGGGAAGTAATCGGACTGAGCACAATGATCTCCTATTATACTGTATACCTGCTTCTGTAGACACAGTTCACTCTGTTGATAATAATGGTAACAGTTTTAGGCATTGATTTTTCTATTGTGGATCTACTGCTATAGGTTTGATACCATAAATACACCAAGCTTTATGTAAAAGATATACCCAGTTACATGAGACAGTGTTAACTCTTTTTGTAATGTTGAAAATGAAAATGATAACTATAGAGATTTTTAATGTTTCACCTATCATGTATTAAGACTCAGCTGTTGCCAGAGAGTCCGGCCATAACTTCAGTTCTGTGTGGCACAGAAGTTGTCTGAAATTGTAACAAAAACACTAGTGACAAGAAAACTGTGTTTCCCTTTCCCAGTATTCATTTTGTTTTGCCAGATACCGTGAGATATCTATAAATATTTGGCAAATATTCACAAAAAAGGCAGGTGAAGTATGTGTCACGTTCTGTTTTTTTTTTTCTTTTTTTTTTTTTTTGTGTGTATGTGTGTGTGTGATTCCAGTTACAAAGATTTATGTATATTTTTAATCAAAATAAAACATTTCATATACTGAAGAAATTATGAAGATACAGTTATTAATACATTTTATAGAGGATTACCAAATTGCTTCTGTCAGATTTGTATTTGAAGTTAATGCTTTCATGATTTATTGTTTTTTTTTTTTTTTTAAGGAAATAACACTGTTACTCTTGAGCCATTTAGTTTCGTGATGAGTATCACTTCACTTTCAAATAGTATATAATCAATATGTTATGTGGACTCCCAATTCCCATATTGTATGTTACTGATATATGCATGCCACTTGTTGTGATTTTTTCTCTTGTATCCCTCATATATATATCATTACATATTGATACACTAATTTTGTCAGCAATTATATAAATTATTATAAGGATATGTTCTCTTCAAGAATATAGTTTGTATCGTAGAATCGTGTTGTAACTATATTTTACACTTAGCTCACTTACCTCTGTCTGGACTCTTGTGTCCTATATGCAACCGTACACCACACCGGTTGCAAGGTTTGCAGTACATGGAATAGTGTTGTTGTGTTTTCATCATGTATGATGTATGATAGCAAGTTGTTTTTGACCAGCTTGCAACATTCACAATATTTGTAAGTTTTCAATGTACATACATATAACTTTGCTACTATATCCCCTAAAGATGAAATCCATAAAGTATTTTTCATGCTGTTCCTCCAGCTTGCAACTAACTGTACAGTAAATTATAGATTCTTTGGTAAAACTTGCCAAGACCATTTATCACTTTTGAATGTCTCTACCAGATTTGCTGTTTAGTCCCAGATCAAAGGGCAGTTAACTGTCTTTTCCGTAACCTGTTAGTCTAGACTTTGCAGCTTTATTTGTATCTTTTTTTTTTAATTAGTAAATACTATTTTACTCTTATTTCCAAGTTGAACTTAGGACACACAAAACCAAAAAGACTTGCAATCTGTTTGTGGAATTTCCTGAGAAAAGGATTGACTTGTTCAATCACCTTTACTCAGAGCATTATCTTTCCATGGGATTCTACTACAAAGCACTCCTTTATCTCCAGTGCACGATAGTGACTCAAATACCCAAAGTCTGACTGCTAAGTTAGTTGTTTTGGAAATTTGTACCAGTGTTGTATTTTATAACGATTTAGATTTGAAAATAATCCATTTTAGATGAAGAGATAAAACAACAGAGACAGACACTCAGAATAAGAACAAAAGGTAGACAAATTTTAAAAATCATTGCAGTGATAAATACTTATAGGTATAAGCTTGGTTGAAAAAAATGTTTATATGAGAATGCCATATGTTGTTAGCACTATTATTGCCCAGAAATTCTATATTACAAAAGAGGATGCACATTCAGAGTATGATACTGGTATGCATACAGTGAGAAAATATGACACATACATGTAGTAATTTGATTGGAAATAGGTAAGCACATGACATAGTAACTAGACGGTAACTTTGTATTGCATTGTCTGTGTCATCATACCATGATATAAGTGTCTTACTGGAGACGACCATGTTGTCAGATAATAAGCAATAGCCAAAGGCCTCAGGGTGTCTTATCAGACCTGTGTCTTAGTGTTGTCATTTCCATTGTCTCTGCTCTGCTAGTATGTGTCTGCTCCCATAGGCAGACATGGTGAACATCATTTGTCTCGCGGCCAGTGGAAATGAAACGTAAGTTGTCAGGCAAGAACTGAGAAATCGGGCTTTGAATGTGATGATTGCAGTTAGACATTGAATTTTTTTTATTATTATTGCAGAAATCGAAGGTGAATTCATTTCTGAACAAGACAGTGTCAGTCTCATCTTCAATTTACACATATTTCTTTATTAAAATCAGGTTTTTGTGAGGTAGGTATGTAGATTTATGCATTCGACTGTTCATTTCAACTTGATTTTCTTGTAATTTCAGTTTTTGCTGGGGGGGAGGATCCCTCCTTTAAACTGCAGTATCTCTGGCTAGAATAAAGCTAGCTGAAAACTTTTCACCATCTGAAAGGGTATGAACTACGCTTTCATGTGATACTAAAAACCCCATATGATGAAAAATGGACATACTTCTCATTTTGACTGGCTGCAAGACATTTATCTCATTATCTTCAGAATTCAGTAGCGATAGCATAGTGAGTAGTCTTTGTGCTCTTGAGTGTTTTCATCAGATGAGTCATATTCTATTAGGATTTCTTTGCTAGCTGTTCTTCTTCTTAGCCTTAAGTTCATCTTGGGTCTTCCCAGCATCTCCTGATGAGTTGTGCTTCTTCATTTGTCATGATTTGTTGGCCAAGGCCTGAGAGTCCACAAATGTTCTTGTCCATCTGTGAATGTTGTCAGTTCAACTTTTTGTCTGGCCACCTTTTCTTTAGCTTCCCATCGACTGTTCCTTGCCCCCCCGCAGGGCCCGGGCTTTATAAGCAGGTTCTCTGCTCTCACCTGCGGATAGTATAAGCCGGCCATGGGTGGGATGTCTCCCATGCAGTGTCATCTTCGACACTCCAGGGGAGACATCTCTTCTCTCTCTCCTTGCTCCAGTCATCTGTTCTGCTTTCTTTCCTCTCTTCTTCTTGACGTGTAAACGTATCTTACAGTGTTTGACACAATATAGCTGTAATCGTTCCGGTGTGTTATTAGACCCCAACACAAACAAAACATTACAGTTCCTTGTAGTATAAATTGAGTAAAATCACCGGAGCTTTGTGGCATTTTCTTGTCATTGTAAGAATGTCTTCTTGAGGGCCACAGTGTTGTAAGGTGGTTCTGCAAGCCTGTTTGTTGGCAGTAGAGTCAAGTATAGATAGGGATACTATCAGAGTATCTTCTATAGCATGTCTCACTAGTCAGTTTTGGTAGTCACTAGCAGGGTCTGTGGCTATCATATTCCAGATAGAGTATCTTCATCACTTGGTCCTTATTCTGTCAGACTGCTCTGATAACAGTATCAACATCATTGGAGATACCACAGTCCATGTCACTGTTCACAGGTTGTGGGATATGATCGTAGTTTCATCTGTTTATGAATTATACTCATATCTGGACTCAGAAATTGCAAATAGGATGATCAGGATATTCCCACTTTCTCTTTCTATTCAGTCTCCATAGTTGGTGGGCTGGTGGCAGATCTACTCAGATCAAGAATATCTTCATTAGTTGGTGTTTGTTCTACCAAATTATCAAATAATGATATCAGCATCACTGGATCTGTGATAATCCATCCTAACTTTGACATGTTCTGGAAGATGGTCTGACTTTCAGTTGAACTTCCATTGTGTCTTGCTTTCACTCTCATGTTGCATCTAGTGTAGCCATTATATTCAATAGAGAGATGCTCCATCTGTTTGTCCATATTTGATCAAGCTTGTGTGATGATATTATCTGCATTATTGTATTCCTGGGATCTTGCTTTAAAAATGAATATCCATCGTCACTGCCATATTCATCTTTTTTCCAGGTGCTTTAGACATCTGATCTCTCCGCTTGCTTATCCGTCATTCATCAGACATAGCCAAGTCACACTCAGACTTGTTCCAGATGTTGTGTCTGCAGGATACAAAGTACTATGTCGTTATATTTTTCCTTCATGCTTGCAGAATCCATTGTAAGCCAATCACCTCTGAGCATTGAATAGTATGACATTTGTCAGATGTTCCTAGAGATGTAAGAAATACCTTGGCCACATTCTGTCTTACTTTAGGTGTTCCCTGTTCCATAGAATGTTCCCATGTTTTCAACCAGGAACTGAGGCTATCAAGCTCTAACAGATCATTACATACATGGAGTTACAGATCATCATAGTTTGACTTCTGTAATGCATTCAAATGTTACGGAACAAATCCCTCAGCTATATTTCATTCCATATCTTTTATGCTGTCAGAGTATCGCTACTCTAGCTACATTATTTCATCTGGTGTGTAGTAATCATAGCAAAGAAGTTGCATGTCGTCCAAGTCTTCTGCATCATATGTTTAAAAAGTATGAAAGAGATACCTCAGTCAAATTTCATCTTGTTGGTACATGCTACCTGAGCTACAAGACACCACCTACTCCATTATGATATTCCTTTATTCTTGTTATTACAGGGAGTTACATATCATTCAAGCTCTTCACCATCTATTTCAAATGTTTTGCTAAAAACTCCTGGGCCATATTCCGAGTTGCTTTAATACATGTATGCTGTCAAAAATGTCCTGTTCTTCCAGCTAATATTGACATCACTGGAATCATATTTTATTCAAACCATCATGTATGAAGATTTGGGCACCTAGAGGTATTAGGGCCATTTTGCATCCTAAATTTTAATATTTGCAAGGATATCAGTTCCTTCGGTCATGATATTGACAAGCTATTTCTCATGGTGTTTCATACTGTCAATAACAGAGTTTTAACAGCAGTTGGAAATTATTAAACTCTTCACCATCATATTTTCAAATGTTACTCATATTGCTTATGCAAAACATTCAGCAAGCAATTTCATTTGTCATTCCCAGTAATAGCCCACCAGATTTTGCATTAAGCATCTTTGAAATAATCAATATTTTCTCAAATTTTATTCGTTACCTCTACAGAACACAGATTTATGGACTCCAAGTTCCTCATGCTGCATAAAAATACAAATCACTTGAAAAATTTTTAGTCATGATTATCTAGGAGATTCAAACATATTCCAACGTACCTCATTTTCCCACCAGGTTATGCATTTAGCACTAATAAATTAACCAATATTCTGTCAAACCTTTGCTGAGAACTGAACCCTTTGTAGACACAGATTTGTATGTTGAAATGTCACTGATCAAGCTTAGGCAAATCATGTGAAATATTTTCACTCATGAATGACTAGAAGGGTCACAATTTTTGAAATGCAGAGCACTTCAATTCATCCACCAGAATTTTCCCGCCATATGTTGCATTTAAAACCAATGAATTGATCATTAATTCAATCAAATTTTTATTCATAGCTTGAAAAATAGAATCATTGCATGTTAATTTGCTCAGGGCAATATTCAAGACCAGACCAAAATTTTTTAATTTGTTTGTCCCATTCACACGGCACAACTTTCCAAAAACAAATTTATCCAACCTTGCTTTCAATAATTTTCAGTATATTCTTTTCAGTCAATATAAAGCAATACACAGTGGGAAAGGCAAGTAGGCACTGGTTTTAAAATGATCGTCCCTGGTTCATGAGGGTAAAAGAAAAGTCTAACATTGTGACTCATGTGTTGTTGTTCACTGTTCTTTATATGAGACGCGACACAATGAAATCAGGCGCTCGTCAAACTGAGCTGATTGGAGAAATCACATGTTTTTTTAACAGTGAATGAATTTTTTACACATTTTATTTTTCTTCACCAAACCCTTCTATATCAATCTCATGCTCAAAATGCATTTCAGAGTTCAAGTTACTGAAATAGATCGCGTAAAAGCCCAAAAATTGTAAGTTAGTGGCATTGCTTAACAAGGCTTAAGAAGGATCGACTAAAGTGATCGGCCATTTTCTCACTAAATTCAACTGCAGCAACAGGTTATCCCCTTTGTCTTTAATTGTCAATATCTTGACTTTTACTTAAGGTAGAACAAAAATTTGTTCATACACTCAAAAGGAAATGAATAATCTTTCACAGTGATAACTCGATAAGCTCAAAATTTGCCGAGAGCCTGCTTTCATCGTGTGGCATCTCATATTGTTTAGGGGAAAAAAAAATACATGTACCTAATAAGTTTTCTTTTCATATTCATCAAGCAATCAATAAATTATGTTTCATTTCTTGAATCAAACCATGTTATAACTCACTTTATTATGTGAACTCCATCTGTTTTCTCTTTTGAGGTTTGTGACATTATGAATTGGTATCTATAGACAATTTGGTCTCACTTGTTGAAAATCTTTGCTGTCTTGTCTCTTTAAAAATGACAAGATTCTCTAACTCTGTCCCCTGAGCTTTTGAAAACTTGGAGAATTTAGTGTAGGAGAACCTCCATCACTTTCCTTATGACACTCAATAAATAGTTTTGTGCTGTTGTTTTCTTGAAGTTTATTTTAAAATCTGTCCAGAAATTCATGATTTCAGTCAGTATGTTTTTGCTATGTCATTTTGAAGTGAACTTTGCGTTCATTCGCAACTGTTCAAGCTTAGAGTCTTTTAAACGACAGTTAAAAACATACTTGTTCATAAAGCATCTGTCTGAGTAATGTTTTCAGCATTTTCCCGGGAGATAGTTGTCAGTCATTTCTACAAACTTACAAATGTGTTTAAGTTGTACTAAATGATTATGTGTGTGACGTGTCTCGAATCATGTCTATATACCATGTTATGAATATGAACGTATGTTGTTATTCCTGGTTGTTTTGAGGCATATTTCATGTGTTAAACATTTTGGTTCTGTAAAGGGCCTCGAGCCCTCCAGGGGTGAGGCCTATATAAATGCTCTTTATTACTATTATTATTATTTTATTTTGCACTTGTTACTAACAGGGCTTTGCCTGAAGATTTGAACTGATTGTATACTAACATTGTTGTAATTACTGCTTGTACGAAATGTATACTGAAATCTGTTTTGTTATATAACTCTAAACACCTACGACATGCCATGTAGGCTACATATACATGTATTTTAGTATGAGATGTATTACTTCTTTTGTGTTGAAACATCATCTTCTCCACGTGACCAGGCTACTCCGGCCACACTCTGCCCATCTGGCTAGGGGCCATAACTCCCCTGGGAAAAGAGTCACTTGTGCTCGGCCTTTTCACAGGGAACATGTTTTTTAATTGGATGTATGAAGAATTCATGATCTGACTAGACCACCTTAATGCAATGTAAACTACTTTCAGGAAATTTTATCTGCATAGAGTTAAAACCTGATACAATACAGTATTCTTGTTGTATTACCAAGGGCAGTAGAAACTCTGTAATCATTTGGCTTTGGTTATTCTTCCTTTGTTTTTTTTGTCTGTCTGTTTAAGGTTTGTCAGGATAATTTTACATCCTGTCAGTTTAGTTGGGTGCTTACTAAAAGTGGTAGGAACAGAACTTTTATTTACATTTTGTAACTTGAAAAATGATAATTAGCATTATTACTATCAACATTTATGAGAGATATTATTACATGTTATTATTATTATTATTATTAATATCATTATATTTTAGTGTAGCAAAATATTATTGCTGTTGTTATTTCCATCTCCATTAATACCACTTGCATTAGTGTGTTACTACTGCTTCTCTGTATTACTTTATCGGATATTATTATTGTTATTCTAACATTCTTGCTGTTGTTATGGTTTTTGTTATTATTACTATTGTTATTACTACTACTTGTACTAATATTTTTGTATTATTATTAATACATCTATTGTTACTATTATTATTATTCTTACTATATGTATTATTATTATCATTATTATTACACGTATTACTATTATTATTGTCATTGTTATTACATGTATTACATTATTATTACTATTATTATTATTACTATTATTACTATTATTATTGTTCATAATCATAATGGTAAGTGCGGATGTTGATAAGCACAGTAGCCTTGACAATTGATTTTAGTTCTCTGGTTTGATTGTCATGACCCTGTCACATTTGTTACAGAAAAACATATGAAAAATAATGAATGCTGCAGTGGAGAACTGTATTTTCATTTTTTCTACAAAAACAAATCTTTTTGAGGGGGGGAGGGGGATGTGTGCAATTCTTTGATTCTTTTGTGTTCTTGAACAAAAATGCTCAGCATATTTTCTACCAGGAGTTGGATAGACCTTGGTGCATTTATTGTTTTAATCAGGGTGTGAAAATTAATACTTGTTTTTAAAACTTTGATTCAAATACAGTTGCTCCGAATAGCGGACATTTTTGTCATTTGAATCACCTTAATAACAGTTCATTTAAAGAGATGACTGTTTTTGTTGTTGTTGTTGTTGTTGTTGTTGTTGTTGTTGTTTTAAACTAGATACAAAGTGCCAAGATGACCAGTTTGCATGTTGTTGTCTATAGAATATCTAGACATGGTTCACAGAAAGCATGACCAGTTTTGTCCAGAGCATACACTAAAGCTCTTTTAGGCAGGCCTGTGCATAATCGATCATGGCAACGGTCAGAATCGCAATGATGCCATAATCGGTTAATCAGTTATGAAAATCGAAGTTTCGGTTATGAGCACTCAAGGAACAAGCACTCAATAACCTAGCACAGTATGTCGTGTTCTGGCCGCATGACAATGACTTGAACTATGCCGCAGAGGCACACTTTTTCGCGACATTCCTTTTTATATCCTTGGTTAAGTTATATTTAACTACTCATTTAAATCTAAATTTCTGAGAGTTACTCAGCAGCATTCATTTTCAATGGTGGAATCAGATTTGTGAAATGTTCAGTTTCACACTCCGAGTTTTTCTTTACATTGAACCTCAGGCCAACGACTGAGCTAAGCAAAAACCAGATTGATCATGTGTGGCGAGCTTTAGATGTAGACTAGTTATGTGATGCCCTTCAATCGAGTCATATTCGATTAAGATAGCACTCATTTTGGTGGTGAGGCCACACACAACAAAGAAGAATATATTATTTTCACCGATCATACGATCTGTTAAGCAGTCATAAAGTCGAGGCAGCCGACCACACCACTGGTAGCTGAACGGTGAAAGGAAAATAACAAGAAAACCTCATGGATCATGAATGATCAGTTAAAAGTCGGACACGAGCATGTTCGGTTATGAAAGGCCTGCTTCCAAGAAAAGCGAGGTACATGTATTCAGAAATGTTGCCTCTGGTTATGGTTTTTATAAGCTTTTCAACCTCCTGTAGTGGTGGTTATCTCAGCTGTCCACAACCGTGGTCAAAAAATAACATAACACTATCGTGTTACGTGAATGTAATCAAGTCTATTACTAACATCTCCGGGATTCTACACTTCTCATAATAATCATGTATTACTAGTGGAAATATGTGGTATGTCTTAGTCGATTACATCACAGAGATTTAGTTATGGAAATGAATTACCGTGGAAAAAAAGTGAAATGAAAGGTACAAAGAGAGGGGGAGAAGAGGTGCTCTGTAGTCTGAGAAAGTATATTAATGTTTGAGTTACTAACCAATAAAGTTCAGCAAAATTTGGGAAAATTCGATCGACCCCCGAAAGTTTGTCACACTTCTTGGCGTGACCCTGTTAAGTGGGTAGGAAATTTATGATGAAAACTCTTCTCTACGAATGACAGACTCATAGACAATTGAACCTTGATACTCTCCAAACAATAATAGCAGCGGTAATCTTAATAATAACGAAGGAAAGGGACTGGCCTAATTCCGGGCTAAAATTAGAACCTTTGGCTCAGATCCGAAATAAGGTAACGTTTTGTAAACAATAGCATGTTTAATTGTGTTGATGTACGTGATTGCCGGCAAGTTTCAGTATTTTATGAAGTTATTGTATTCCATCATGACCATGGACTTGTATTTGAGCGCTACAAGAGTAGTTATTAGCGACACATAAATGGTTTTAAGAAATAGGACCTTGTTGACTTTGTGTCGAAATTCTGAGAGTCTGGGCATCGAGTTAGACCCAGATAGTATGTTGGAGTGTAAAACGGACACCCTAAAGGCGAAAATGACAGTACCAGTTACTGGCATAAGCACAAATTAGTCCATTCCTACCCAGCTTGATGTTTCAAAAGAGTTAAGCCAAATTCTAATGTTAAAAACATTTATTTGATATCCTGTTCTTGCCTTGCCTAGTCGAGAG
>JBCAUA010035317.1:0-12155 GCA_038406235.1 Peronia verruculata | reverse complement strand
TCGATTTCTGACCATTTTTCTCCCTGTTCTCAATTATTGTCCTTGCGACATCTGGACCCTTTCTGCAGATACTGCCAAATATGCTAAACACTCAAAGATCTAATAAACTGAAAAACAAGTGAACCCATCATCTTGAAGCATACGTTCTATTTACGTCTTTCAACTTCCTGGAGGAGAAATCTCAAAGAAATATGTTAAACATGTATCAGTTATTTAAATTTTTACCCATACATATAATCTTTTTTGAATTAGTTTGTGATGGAGTTACTGTGTTGTTATTGATGCTATTCAAATACAAATTATGTTCATTCATTTTAGAGATTTCAGCTGAAAATATGTTAGTGCAGGTGGACACATAAATTTTACAGGAATAACATAATGTTTTTTTTTTCTTCACTTTTTCTGTGGGATTTCAGGCAGTAGAGACATAAAACTGGTAATATCACAATGTTTAAGATCAGAAATTTCATTGCAGTTCCTCTTTTTACTAATTTACTGAAATGATCTGAAACATCCAGAATCACTATTGTGAATACTTCACTTTTTTATCTCTTTGGGGTGGATTTTTATTCTCAACTTTGTCTATGATGTTTCAGATTCAGGAGAAAATGAATCAATTGGACCAATCTCTAGAGGGACTCTTGAAAACTTTGGACCATAGAAGAGGCCTGCATGAGAAGAATCTTGAAGCACAGGTAGTTAACTAACCACTAGGAATTTAAAAGTTGTACGTCATCTGTTTCTAATTTTAGTTACAACATAGCTTTGACAGGAACTGCTTGATCTTCAGCTAAATTTGGATTGTGTTATCTCAATACCCAAGGCATAAAAAGATTGATTCCAAATGCGTAGACATTTTTGCAAACATGCTTCTGTAAATGAATTGTTGTTAGTTGTGTACCATTCCCATTATGCAAAGATAACTCTTACCATCATATCACTTTCATACAATTAATATTTACACTTACCTGTAAGCAGATTTTGTCCTTAATAGTTTGTCACCACCATGCAAAAATTTTGTTATCAATCTCAAATCCTTCTAACACATTTCGTTCTTTCACCTTACTCTCATTGTACCAAGTGTTATCTTTATCAAGCTTACAGTGTCACTCTTTCTAGACTCAGACTATCACTCAGAATATCTTAGTGAAGTGATCAAAACACAAGTTAGTGTTTTATTATTTTTCTTACTACGGTCAAGGACCAGCTAAGACAGGAGGTTGAAAAGCTTACCAAAACCATAACCGTAGAATATCCCAAACACAGATCCGAACAATGCACAAACAACAAAGCAACATCTTACGGCCAGATAATGTTGTTTGTAAAGGAGTTCCATCTCTGGAAATTTTTTTTTAACATAAATTTCCTACCACAGCGACTCCGTCATGAAATTGAACAAATTGAGGCCTGGATGACCTTGAGAGAGCCACTGGTCAAGGGAGGCAAGCTCGGTGACTCAATAATTGAGGTAGAAGAGTTGATGAGGCGACATGCTGACTTTGAAAAGACAGTGGATGCACAAGAGGAGAGGGTGGATAATTTATGCAGGGACAAGGTAAGTCAGCGTCATAAAACTTGATTAAGGTTAGGGTAAGCTTGATCAGATTACAGGGTCAATATAAACTCGAGTCAGTTACATAGTGCAAGGTCAGTTTTAGCCAGTTAACGGAGGGAGAGAGAGAGAGAGAGAGAGGGGGGGGGATGCGTCTGATTTTGTTAATTAAAAACAGCTAGATAAATTATCTGCACGTTCATACTCCACTTCAGAACATGCGTCATTTATGTAGAGTGAAACTGAAAAAAAAAATTGTCCAAGAAAATAAGAATTTGGGATTCAAAGATGGTCACAATTTTGAAATCAGGGAGCTTGTAAATGCTTTATCCAGTTAAGACATCCATTCCAAGCAAATGAGCTGTTTTTGTCTGCTGTAGAAATCACAAATGATTTGCCTCAGCGTAAATCATGAACAAATGTGATTATGGCTGGCACACATTAGGCATATACTGTTTGTGTCCTTAAAATTTGCTAGCTCCAGTCCATCATGATTGTATACTTGAAACAGAATTTTCTTTACTGGATAAATATTACATAGTCAGTCTTGATATATGTCAACAGGTAAGAAACATTTCTTCAGCTCAGTTCTCTGTTGCTCTATGTCCATTTTTCCCATTTTGAGAAAACTGCTGTTTTATGTTTATTAATTGTTATTGTACATAGCAGGTAGGACAAAATGATTCCTGTTTGGGCTTGTGATCGTTGAAATGACTACAGTTTATGGTAGATTTACTATCACTTTTTCACATGGCATAGATATCTCCAAATCTCCCGAAATGGAGATAGGACAACAAAGAACTGAGCTCACGATTTATTTTACAAAAAAAAAAAAAAAAGCCATGATCATAAGGATCACTGTTGAAGAAGGAATTAGTCAGGCAGTCAATAGATTAATTGGTTGTTCAACCAATCAATGCATCAATGTCTGATCAGGTGGACAAGGCAGTGAAAGAACAAAAACTGATGGAGCAGCAGCAACAAGTGGAGGATGAGGCAAGAAGGGAGAAGGACAGACTGGACGAACTGCGCAAGAAGGAACAAGCCAGAATTCTGGAGGTATGTCATTATCTGTCAGATGTGGACAAGTGCAGATCAGTAAGACTCTATCCCTTGTTGGAAAAAAATCATATTTGTAACGTTTTTATTAGATCAAGGTCAAAAGAAACTGTCGCATCACTGCAATCATCATTTACGGAATGCCAGGATAAAGGTTAGCTTTGTTTCAACATGTGTGGCGTAAATCACTGGTCTGCATGCTGTTCAGAGATAATAGAAAAAGGGAATCACCAAAGTAAGCTTAGCTTTTCCACTGCTTCACTAATAGGAAATCAAACTTGTGCTTGAATAGTTCATTATTATTATTTTTTTTTTTTTCAAAATCCCATCTTGCTGAAAGCAAAGGTAAAATTTGTATAGAGTTATTAACATTTGGTTGAAACTTAAGATTTTTGTTGCCAAGATTATTATGTTGTTGGATATTTGACAAACCTCATATCTAAATTGGGTGGTCTTTGCAAAAATAAGTAAAGCCTTAGAGTACTGGAGGGTCAGTGCGTCATGTCGGGTGTTAGTGTCACCTATGTCCATATCATGTCAGACTGTAGCAATTTGCACCAAAACTGACTTATTTCTTCTGACCATAGAGCTGTTGAAATAAGTCAATTTTGGTGCAGATTGGTATGGTCTGATATGATACGGACATAGGTGACGCGAACACCCGACATGACGCACTGACCCTCCAGTCCTAATATATCTGCAGAGCATCAGTGATTTTGTGTCTTTGTTGATGTGTGAACATGATTCACAGCTGTTATACAAGCCATGAGTTTGAAATGTGGGGTGATAATTCTGTCAAAGCAGCCAACTCAGGTCCAGCTGCTGCCCAGATTGCAGAGCTGACTGAGCCAAAGACGGAAAAATGTGCTAACCAAAATCAGACTAAGGGTTTTTCTGTATATAAGAACCCAAACTGATTTACTCTCACGTTAACTGATTCACACTGAATTGATATAGTATAGATATAGATCTTCACAAAATTAATTCAGATTATGACAAGACTTTGAAAAAGTGTGTTCCTAATCCTATCATCTTTAAGTAGGAATAGTTATTTTCTAACTGCTGTGGCTTAAAAGATTAGATGTGAAAACATCTTACAAGTTCCATGATAGCCAGCATCTGTTGTCATCCTTTACATTTAAGAGCATAGTGGACCACTGTGTCTGACTCAGAACACAAGTTTTGTAAAGTAAAAAAAAAAAAAAACTCCTCAGAGTGAATCAGTTAACCAGGCAGAGGCCCATATGTTTGTTAACCTGTGTTTTCATCTGTTCCCTGATTGCCACCTGTGACAGGCTCAACAAAACGTATGTGTTTTTTACATAACTGTGGCTTATCAGTACCATCCCTTCGTATGAATAACACCTAGCCATTTGTAGCACTGCTGAGTTGTGGTTTCATGTTATTGACTATGTTATTCCAGTTATCACATTCATCTGTGTTTTGTGCTGTCCTTGGTTCTGAGAATGTATGTCTTCCCATGGTGCAGAATTTGGCAATGTCTATTGACAACAATGACAAATGCTTGAAGTCTTCTTAACACTGCAAATATCAATCCAATTACTTAAAGATCCATAGACACAGGCACTCTCAAACATTCTTAGACACTCATCTAAGCTACTGGACACACTATGACCTAAGTCATATTTAAAATGCATCTAGGCATTTGGGCTCTGGCTGGCTAGTACTACTGTATAGGAAAGTGAAAGTGCCAACACTCCCTTGCCTTGCAACATTTTGAAATTAATCTGTTTCTATTCATTGCTCAGCATTTAATGGTTTAATGCATAGAACTGACATTGGTAGTTCCTTTTTTTGCTCAAATCAAATTTTGTTTATATCTGACGTTATTTTTCTTTATATAAAGGCACTGAACAGAAAAACTCTAAGCTTTGCACATTTTGGTGAGCACTGGTGAGCAAGCATAAGGAAAAATGTTTGCTTGATGATTTTTCCTCTCCAACAGAACAAAGTGAAAGGAAATTATGACAGTTTCTGATTGGCTTTGGGATAGGGAAGGGGCTACTCTGTGCTGACAAATGAAAGCTATCCTTGATACAAGTGTTCCTCTATGTCGAAGTGCTACAATGCTATGCTGAACCCCCCAAAATGTCTTCCCCCCCCGCCACACACACACACACACATTCTATAACTATCTAAACCTGGGATCTTGGCCTACAGTCAAGTCTATGTACCTTCCAGTTTATTTCCTGTGCATGATAGCTGGGGCTTGGATGAATTGTTTCATTTATTTTTGCTTCAGTAAGTTACTCTTCTCATACTCCCACAGAACTGGAAGGTGTAGTGGAAGTTTTTAATCCATTCCACCAGCTTTCTCCATCAGTCACAGTTGTGTATACAAGCCTTCCATTGTTTTCATTGTTGTCATCTACTCATCTTTTTCCTTGTTTTTTTGTTATTTCCTTCATTTTTACCTCTAAGATATTCCCTTGGAGAATGGACTGGGACAGGCTAGATGCCGTTGCCATATATCCATAAACTTCCAGTCAATAAAGTCTTCAGAAATTACTGTATAAATTTTAGGCATAATTTGCAAATATCTCTTCTTGTTTACCTGTCATCTTTCTTCAATGAGAAAGATATAAACAGTCATTCTGTCAGCTCAAAGAATCAGTTATGTTAAAGATGCTTGTGTTTATTTATTGACCTGCGCATATTGTTGGAAAGTGAAGCAAATTTGATGTTCCTGTGCTTTATGTTGTTTTTTTTTTCCTCCAAACTTTCTAGAAACTGCTTTAGTTGATTTTGCATTTGCACTTGCTAATTTTTGTTTTAAATCCACTCCAGTAACTTTAAGAGCATCTACATGTTTCAGCCAAAGCACATGGCCTTTTTTTTTTTTTTATTGACACCTGCACTTATCAGTCAAAAACTGTGCAGATCTTTTTATGACATTTGGGATACTCCAATTCAATACATATAGATTGGTTGTTCTTTCTTTATGACACCAAAGCCTAACTTTTAAAGTATCTATATAATAAAAAATTGACCGCCACACTTGTCAGTAAACATGCATATGAAACAAGTTTACTTCTTTAGCATGTTAAATCTGTCTGGACTTTTTATCAGACCTGTGGTTATGCAATGTGAGAGAGAAGTGCACTGCAGACAATTTAAAAGTTTTTGATGTTTTGCTTTGATAATTTTGCATTTTTGTCTGCTGTTAATATCACTGAAACTGCCATGACTAATTGATTTACAGTGTCATTTTTTTTTTTTTTTTAAATTTATTTGTTAATTTTTTTTTTTTTCTCCTAATGAAACTAAACGTCAAAATTTTTTATTCAAAGAATCCCAAACATACCTTTTTTTTTTAAATCTTAATATTGTTATCCAACATTGTTTTTTACAAATCCGGGTATGGCTCAGCAGCCACTTGGTGTTTGCTTTGCTGAAGAGGACTCTGATCCTTCTTTATGCTTGACCTTTTTTTTTTTTAATTTTTTTTTTTTGGTACTTCTTTTGTCTCAATGCTGCAGTTTGCACATCCTTTTTTCTCCCCCCTTATCTTTTGTGTTTTTGTTTTTTTACTTTGGACTTTTTTGTTGTGTCGGTATACCATTTCATGTCACTTGAAACCATATGAAAAGATGAGAAAATTTTTAAGAAGAGATAGCCATCTGCAAGTGGCTGAAAAGCGTAAAGCGAATATATGTCCTGCGCCCAGAGGAAATGAGTTGGAAGTTGCAATGGTTTTTAACTATTTTCCGACTCGGATACCAAATTTTTCATTGCAGGTTAGAAAAGGCTGAATTTTCATTTTGTGGAAAACAAATAACAAATTTTGGTATCAATCAGAAAATGGTTGAAAATGGCTGTAACTGAAAATGTCCCTAATTGACTTCTGATTCATTTGTCCTGGGTGGGAGCACATATAACATGACAAGAAGTGATGGTAGGAGGTGAGCACAGCAGAAGGGCTATGACAATAGGATACTGAATTTTAGGCATTGCTAGAATTTAGGCACAGCGTGGGGAACATTTTAGTCTCTGTATAACTGTAGGAAATGATGTAGATAATTATTAACCTGTAGAAAGTAAGACTATAGAATATCAGTGACTGTCCACTCTGCTGATTCCAGAATCAGTTTTTGCTGCACAAAAATAATTAAAGTAGAAAATTTGGTTTTGGTTGGGATTCGTTAGTGAGGAAACAATATACACAGCATTTTACTGACATTATGGGGATTACATGCTTTTTTCGCTCTTTTAATTTTACTTTTGGCAATATTTCTTTTAGTTGATGCTATTTTTTTGTACACTATGTTTTTTAAAAATTTGTTTTGGTAAATTTCTTCAATTTTGTTTTTGTTTTTGTATGTTTTAAGCTAAATAATATTTCATTTGTACCATTGTAGCGCTCCTATGCTTTTCAAAATAAGATGTATGTGAATGAATGCAAGTGTATGGCTGCATATTTTTTTTTGGCTCTTCATATTTTATCATAAATGTATAAATATCAGTGTATAAATATAATTTCTCATAACTGTATGATAAGGGACACGGTATTTGTAAACAGTATAGAGGACAATATTCATATGGTCTTGTTTGAACAAAAAGTGAAAAAATATAAAAATAGAAACAAAAAAGTGAATTAAAAGACAGTTAAAGAAAGACAGGAAGAAAGAATGAAGAAAGAAAGAGAAAGCAAGGAAGGAAGAAAGGAAACCCACTTGTGAAGCAAAAAAACAAACAAAAATGAAGAAAATACATTTGCTATGGACAAGTACTATATATGCCAGCTCTTCAGGATGAACTCAGATCTCTATTTTTTTTTCAGATCTGTATTGCGTACATAAGACTAATAGCAGGCGACCTCAGTCCATTCACCTCATCTACATGTTAGAATAGAGAACGAGGAAGTCACAAAAAATCTGATTTTATATAGAAGACAACACCATTAAAATGAATACAAATATGTTATATGGTAGATATATACTTTGCTTTTGATTCTTGTAGAAATCGTTCACTTTCTCTGAAATATAAAATCACCCAAGTGTCAGTTATTTAATGTTGATCTATAGCACAGAACAGATTTTGTTTAAAATTTTTGAGCACCCAAAAAGCCATTCAATTCTCTGTTCTGTCATTATCAGGAGAGACGAAGAGAAGAGGAACAGAGGAAGGCTAAGGAGGTGTTGTTGAGAAGACAGAAGGAGGAACATGATGCTGATGATAGAAGGTAAACATGGCTTTTTATTGTCTGAACAAATGATAGTTTAAATTGTGCTTTTGATTCAACTGGCGGTAGATACTTTTGCACTCCAATCTGAAATTTACACAGGTAGTCGTTGAATTTCGACCTATGTGACCTACGACAGATCGACTTTATGACCGTCTGGTTGGCAGGCATCACTCTCGTTTTTTCACACCTGTATTTTTTATTTTTGTATATTTTGCGCATAATTAACAATCTGTACTGTAGTATGCAGTGTTTGATTTAAGCCCTTGAAGGTATAAAAATTTTAAGAAAGATAAAAACAATGTGGTAAGATAGAAAATGAAATAATGAAGTGCGAAAATGTTGATAAAATATGACTACATTAATGTGATTACAATATCCTTACACAACCTACAGTAATTTAGCATAGATTGGCTTACGACCAGAATGACTTAAGATCAGTCAGTTGTAACCAAATGCGATCTTTAGTCGATAACTACTTATAAAAGCTTATTATGTTGCCACTTTTTGTAATAGTTTACATTGAAGGGTCATCTGAACTTATGCCAGTCAGCATATTGTGACTTATGACACTAAACAGTCTGTTACTATTTGAACTTTTTTTTTTTTTATAGTGAACATTACATTATCTTCTGAACTTCAAAAATTATATGTTGCACAGCTTGTGATGGTACAGAATATATTAATTGTTTGAAATAGTGATAAGATGAACATTGCATTACTGTCTGGACTTAAGGAAAATTAACTGAGCTTGCCATCTTTTGTTTACATCTATATTTTCATGTTTAATTTTTTAGATTCAAATAATATACACAGACCTTGCTTACAAAAGTAATTTCTCTTCTATCATCATCAGTTTTTATTCTTTACAATTTGGGGGAAGGAAAGGGGAGGCTTTTTTTTCATTAGTTGAAAGAAAAAGCAAATTCTACACCCACAGAATCAACAATGCATGGCTGTATTTTTTTTTCTTTTTTTTGTTTTTTGTTTTTTGTTTGTTTGTTCTGTTTTTGTTTGTATAACTAAATATTTTTTTTTTTGTATAATTAAATATCTCATATGAAGATGAATCTTACAGATCAGTAGTTTAGAAATTGTAGGTTGTGAGACTATTTAACTACTCACCATCTGAAATGTCCTGACTTGCTCAACTGTCAAATTTCAGATATGAAGACAGACTGGATAGATCAACAGTGAAGAATCTCATTGGTCGCTCTCAAAGTATCAAGATGACGGTGCGGCCCGAGGGCTCGAAGACAGAAGTGCAGAGAGCCGTCAGTTTCAGAACTCGCACCGACCAGCCCACCTCTCCCCCCGTCACTTTACAGAAGGCAGCAAACTTCAGACAGGTAACAGAGCACATGACAGTTGTATGACTCTTGACATTACTCTGACATCATACAAATTCTTGGTCATTCTGTCAAATAAAAGAAAGTCATGTTTCTAAACCCATTTATTTTCCTATTTTTTAAGATGTCAAGTCTTATCAATCCAGAATTTTTTAGCTTTTCTTGAATCTCCTTTATCCAAGTGGCTTGTGACCAGAGCAAATGAGTCGGAAGTCGCACCGGGCAATGAAGATATACGGCCGTTTTTAACTACTTTCCAACTAAGATACTAAATTTTTATTTTGTTTTCACAAAACAATAATTTAACCTTTTTTTTTAATCTGAAAAAAGAAATATTTTGGTATCATAGTAAAAAAATAGTGAAAAAACAGCTGTGACTTGAGCTCACCCGGCGCGACGTCCGACTCATTTGCCCTAGGCATAAGACAAATGTAATAATCTGTCTGGTTTTTTTTTTAGTTTAGTTATTAAGTTGCTTGTAAAACCCCTCAACCCAAGTGTATGTTAAATCATATATCCCAAGGTTGTGTTCAAAGTTTTCTCTTCCAGTGTTATGAGACAGATTCCTTACGTCTTGATTGTAAACTGAAACTGTTATCATCATTCTCATATCGTAATTTGAAGGTGTTTTATAGATTAAACACTTTGCTCCCAATTGTTGCAATTATGCTACAGTCTGAATGTCCCCTTCAATCCATTTGTGGCATTAAGGCAATGTATAACTCTCTTTGGTGGAAAATACCTTGAGTTTGTGACTTCCTGTCCTCTCTACTTCCTTCTGCCGATGTTACCTAGTTCAGCTGTCGCATTAATGCGACGATTGGTATGAAGGGGATTTTTGAGCTGTCACATAATTGTGACAATTGGGAACAAATTGTTAATGATACAAAATAAATGTTTGCTTTTGCTCAGCCAGGATTAAAACTGTTCTCAGTGTTGTTGCTCATTGTTGTTGTTATTGGTCCAGTGATCCTCAGGCTCTCACCCTTCAATCCAATATCACATAGTGGAAATAGTTGATACGTTTCATTTGTTAGTGTTACCCATGCAATCTGTGGATCTTGGAGGGAGAAAAGGCTCTCATGATTTAAAATATATCTCACAGCCAGTCAAAACGAGATGTAACTCACCGGACTAGATCTGAGAAATTGGGCTTTGAATGTGATGAGGAAGGTCAGACATCAAATTTTTTTTTTATTACAGAAATTGAAAGTACATAAATATAAATATTTTTTCATTAAAATCAGGTTTTTGTGAGGTAAATTATATAGATTTATGCTTTTGACCATTCATTTAAACTCAATTTTCTCGGAATTTCAGTTATTGTTGAAAGGTCTCCCACCATGTCTCTTTCAACTGCAATATCTCTGGCTGGAATAAAGCTAGCTCAAAACTTTTTTTCACCACCTGAAAGGGTATGAAATAAGCTTTCACATGATACCAAAAACTCCATATTGTGAAAAATGAACATACATCCCATTTTGACTGGCTGTAAGACATATGACACTTAAAGAAAATATTAGACAGTCAATGACATAAGTGTTTGTTGTTGGTTTAATCAGGGAAGCTTGGACAGTGCCCAGCTGCCAAGCTCAGAACACGAGAGATCCCCACTGGGGTCACCAACAACTGAGCACAGCCCAGACACCACTCTTCCCTCCCCTGGTGACAACCTGTCCCTGGCAGAGGAGGAGGACACCCCAGCACCAGACCTCCCCCATGCCCCACCCCCTCTCTCTACTGCCCCACCCACCACAGGCGAGGCCGGCTCTCCACCTACCTCACCACTGTACCAGAAGAAGGGAGGCCTGTCCCCACCCCTCAGTCCCACTGCTATAATGCATAAGAAAGTGGATCTGGTGAGTAGCCATCAGCTGATAGGACCATACATGAACACATAAACATTTTACTTTTCTCATTTTATAAAATTACAATATAACTGTCAGACCGGTAACTAATAAAATAATTTAGGAAAAACAAATAACACAGAGATCTATAAAGAACTTGATGTTTCATCCTCTCAGGCACTGTTTACTGTAACTATAGCAGATATCTTCATTGACTGATATGGACCTCACAACTTGCTGTATACTAAAGTACCATATTGTATTGTTGATGAAGAGTTAAAAAAAAAATTTCATTGTCTAAAGATGATATTGTCACATTCAAAACTGTTATAAATCAACTGCAATTAGTACTAGAAAATAGCCTTTTTCATAAAGCTATTCAATTTTCTTAATTTTCTTTCCTTAATTTTAAATTTTTTAAATTAATGATAACATTGTTTTTAGTGTCAAGCTGGCAATAGTGCAGAACAGAGCTGGATAAATGCAGTTACATTCAGAAAGTTCCTTCTAACATAACCATGTAACATAACTAGATTTAGTTAGTGAATATCCTGTTGTTTTCCTCTTCATGTCCACCATATGCATTGGCCTGGTTTGTGCATCATGTGACTATTTCATCGTTCCAGGTAAAGGAGGACAGCAAAAAGGTCAAGAAAACTCAAAGTTTCAACATTCGCAGACGCACGCGCAGCTTCAAGGACAAGTACAAACTCCCAGAAAATCTGCCCCCAGCTGAGCTTGAGGAGTTTGTTGAGCGTAAACAAGAACTTCAGTCGGGAGGGAAAAAAGCCACGATTCGCTCCTGGAAGAATTACTACACTGTGCTATATGGACAACTGTTGTGTTTCTTCAAGGACAAAGAAGGTTTGTTACTCCCTTGTTTTGATCACTCAGATAAATACATTCAGTTACAGAAAAGACATTTCAATAAATTATGAACTTATCATCACAGGTTTTAGTTCTGTTCTCTAAGCTTTGATGAATATCTTGAGATTATCAGTTGTTATTTGGATTGAAATGATACATTTAACTAGGTCAGTTTTGGTGATAGTAGCTGCTCATTTGATATCAATGGACTCGTTCGGAATCTCTTTGTTTTGTCACGTGATGCAGGAGTTCGTTTTGTATTTATTTTGTAAATAATG
>JBCAUA010035306.1:0-12155 GCA_038406235.1 Peronia verruculata | reverse complement strand
AACAACAACAACAACAACAACAACAACAACAACAACAGCAGCAGCAGCAGCAGCAGCAACAACAACAACAACAGCAACAACAAAGACACCATCACTACCATCACCATCACCACGGCCACCAATAATAATAGGACAAAAACAAAAACAAAACAAAAAAACGAACAAACACACACACATCAAATTACAAACAAAAGCAAAACAATAATATCATCCACAACAGTCAGAGAATCATTACAGAAAGAAAAACAGAGAGAGGAGAGAGGGAATAGGGATTAAGAAGTGAAAGTCAGACGCCAGCCATACAGGACAGAAAGATCATTATTTAGTCTTCACTTATCAATTGTGATCTCCAAAAGCTTTCATGCATTTCGGATCTGTAACTGTTTGAAGACAGTTTTCCCCCTCGGTAACCACTGGAGTTGACCTAAGGGTTTAAAGCAAATTGATACTCTATTGTCAAACTCCCAATCAATGTTGGATTTCAGGTGTGAAAGTTTCATATTACTTTATATGATATTAAAAAATCTGTAATTCTTGTAGTCATCTATAATGCCTTTATTTGTCTGCGTTTTGAAGCTAACATTTGTATTGTCACATACATCACAAATGTTGTTAACGGTCATTATACTTTGTAAAACAATACAGTAGTATCACGATTATGTAGGTGGGCAAGTAGAGATCTTAGGTCTATCTCAATCTAGGTTTTCATTACATCCCCCAACTCCTCTGAGAACGCCACTGGCTTATACAACCCCAGGACATAATTATACAATCATACATTCACAGATTAACCCAGAAACATCGTCTTCCTCTTAATCTTTGTCTCATTATACTCTAGTCAGTGCTAATGTCTTTCATTTCCCTTTATTTCCATTCTCACCCAGATTGTGATCTCTCTTCTTAAGATACTCTAGAGACATTGTATTCTCATGGTGCTGGATCGTCACCATACCCATGTGGTCAAGGCTGGAGTTACCATGCTGGACTGTACACTCCAAACCATCCTGTGTCTTTAACTTTCACAATTTTATCCTTTACAAGAACATCTGTTTGTTAGTAGTGTGATGAATCATCTATATGTTTATCCAGAGATCTATCAAAGTAATAGCTTAAATGATTTCTAATGATTTTAATTCTCTAGATCGCAGAATATACAAGAACTGTGCGAACCGATGCCGCTTATGCAATAGTAAACTTCATCAGCGAACGCCTGAAATACCTTAAATTTAAAGAACTTGAGACATTGACTCTTCTGTTGAGGCAGCCCGTCATACTATTAATTATAACTATTAAGTTACCAACCCATTCTCTACACAGCATAGGGACGGAGATGATTATTTAAGGCTGACAATAAATACATAAAATAAAAATAAGCAAAAATCTAATCCTACAGTCTAGTTTTAATTTGGAGTGTACAAAAGCTTAGTGTTAAAAAAAAACAAAAAACTATTATTCATTATCATGTCGAATGCTATAATGATAAAATGTTCACGCTGCGATTATAAAATATTCAATAATTCGTTTCTTAAATGCCTCATCATCTAGGATTGCCATTGCTTTGTGTACCACCTCTTTCGGTTGACAACAGTGATGTTTTTATCAATCATTTATTTTTTTTATATAGAGCAATCGTATTTCCACAGAAGTAAGAAATCGCTCAAATCGCATCTGAAAATCTAAGTCTGATCTCTGAAGTTTTAGTTCTCATCAAAGAACAGGACATTTTGGCTTTCCCAGAATAATTCTGCAAGGAACAGTGGGCAAAGCAAGTTTAGAGAAAGATGGGTTTACCGTTACGATTTGATAATGCCCTCTAGCCGCCTGAAAGCAGAAACCTCGGCAGAGAGTGGACTGACCTGACCTCAGCTTCGGAGAGTCACAAAAGGCAGCAGGGGACCGGGGTAAACTGGATCAGTCCGGACAACTGGGAGAGGGGGGGAGGGAATGAATGCTGACTGAAATGAATTTATGTCACCAATGAAATGAATTTACGTCACCAATGAAATGAATTTATGTCACCAATGAATGTCTCAAAGATCAGGCACTCGACAGTATAAGTAAAGAAATATTTCCAGAGTTTGTAATATTAGCAGTTTTGTGCAATCATCTTCATAGAAAATTCTTTTTATCGTGGAAAACCTGGTTCGATAACCATAGGTATATAAGAATTTTCTAGGGTGGCTATGGATAATTTTCAAATCATTTCATAGTATGTGGCTTGACAAACTCTGATGCTGTCAAAATTAGTGTTTTTTTTTTTCCACGAATGTGCGATAAACATAGCGATACCTTTCATGACATAAATACAGCGTCGAATGGCATTTCAAGATCAGCCTTTTCTCGGGTGGTTCTGAACCATGCATTTGGAAATCACGAACAAGTCTATCCAGGTATCTTGGCAGTGAAGAGATTAACACAGAAACTTGAAGGGAAAAAAATGGTGATCCGTATAGAATATTTTATTCCTTCTTTAACCATTCACTAACAGAATCTGTGTTCTTTCTTTGATCTATTGTCTCTTTTGTATTTGGAAGAATGAACATTTTCATCCAGAGAAGACAATTTCAATCCCTACTAAAAGCCTATCATTTCCTCGAACAAAAGGGATGTCAGCCAGACCTAGGATTTTGTAGGGATTTACTCAGATTTTATTATTTTTGTTAATATTATCATCACTGTTATTATTAATATCATTATTTGGTTATTGTCGTGTCTGGAAAAATCATTCGTATTCAAGTGTATGATTACAATTAGCAAAAAACATCATGTTACCGAGGAATGAGATCAAGCATGCTGATATCATGGGTAACATATGACGAGAAGGATCGGTCAGATCAAGACAGCACTTCAACATATGAAATCTATCTTAAGTAACACACATATTCCATTAAAACCCCATAGGAGATTTTTACAAGGTTACATCAACCTTGCGCTGTCTTATGGATGCGAGACCTGAACTGTTAATCAGCAAACCTTGTTAATAGTATGACGCTCTAGAAATAAGACTTCCTTGAAAAATGAGGATGAAACGACTGTCATACAGAGCAACTGATGGGGAAATTGGGGAAAGAAAAGCAGGATGAGGGCAGAATACACAGGGCAATTGTGACAAAAAAAGAGAGACGCTATCAATTATTTTCCGAGGGCAGAAACAGCACAAATGTCTCATTACGATAAAGGGGCTGGAAAAAACGACGGATATGCCAATTCGTTAAAAGAAAAAAAAAAAAAACTGTCCTCACTTAGAAAGGAGAGGAAAACTGATCGTCAGCACCAGCCGTGAGATACTTGAGTATGACGATAATTTTGGCACCTGAGAGTTAAATTAATATAGCCTGAAAAAATTGCTTGCGTCATTGTTACTGTTTTAGGAATGATTTGTAATGGAGAATGGAAGCTTTACTTCCTATACAATTTATGTAAATATATCTCTTTATGTATTCATAACGGCTATCTCTCTCTCTCTCTCTGTTTTTTTTTTTCGTTTTTTTTTAAAGTCTTTCAAAATATTAGTTCTTTATAATCCAGAAATAGGTCTGGCCGCCTTTTTCTCAGAGAAATTTATGCAAGGCTGAATATATGACCCAGTGTTAAGGGTACTGAACGTTGAGACTGTATTGAGACACGCTGAGGCACCGCTCACTGGAATGGTGGAGAGCTTGGTAGGATGCCTACTTGTAGGATGGAAGAGTATTGCTGACGGGGGACTGTCTATCATTGATTAAAATCTACGTCTTTGCCTTACTTTTCAGTTTATTTAATGTAACTGTTTTCTCAGGTTTTGCTGTCGTTATCATCACATGATCCCGATTTTGCTTCAATTTTAATTTAGTTGACTTTTCCCATTCTCATTAAAAAGAGAACAGTGGTAGTTTTTGAGTTTCAGCTTGTTCCATCTAATTTTTTAAAATAATATTCATATATATTTATTTATAGAAGAATACATCAGATATCAAATTTAAATGTACTCACCAATTCACAGCCAACACAACAGAACTGAGACAATATGAATCAAGAATACACATCAAAGCAAACTTACTAAATCAGTACCACATTCAGATCTCAGATGTTACCAATAGTATCATCAAAAATCCACAGTTTTCCGACAGCAGAGCCATACCATCAACATTCCCATCACTTCATTTTGTTTTTAAAACTTAGTCATCGGGATTCATCGATGCACCACCTGGCGAGTTATTTTCAGTTTTATCAGAAGGACTATTTAGGATAATGAGACTTGACCCCCCCCCCCCCACCCACCCCCGCGCAGGTTTGAGGTTGGAGTTTGATCAGCAACCTATTCATAAGCGACTCCAAACGCAAACTATGCTCATGTATCCCAGCGGGCTAGAGCGTGTGATGTTTCCCAAGTACTCAAAGGAGTATAAAGACGAAATACGTAAGACTTTGCTTAACTTTGTAATCAGAGACCCACTTATCTCTAAGTCAGGTCTCCTATCACTAGAAAACGAGATTACAACGACGACATTAAGTTTCAAATAACGGCATCAAGAGTCGGATCTGGAAAGATTTACCTGCTAAAACAAAAACTACAAGGACAACAAAAATGACGGACAGGCCAGTCTTTCTTCTGATTACTTTGCCCTTCTCACTGCTTGGATTATGCAGTCAATTTTTAACCGGTTCTTAATGAGGACAGAAGCCCCAGTGCAACTGAAATCCTGATTTTGTTTCCCCATTTAATGGACATTTCAGTTTTACAACATTACCATGAACATTTCATTAGCGCAAATGACACTTAATTCCACCGGGCTTTTAACGGATTAGCATGAGCCATTAGAGAGATGTAAAGAAAGCGACCAAAAATAGCGGAGTTCTTGCCATGTGTAAGAAAGGACATGTCACAATCAATCCTAAAGGAAATATGGAGAATTACCTTGCCAGTCTGCCATTATTCTTTTAAGGTAATGTTTTTCTGTACTGACGTAAAACGATTCCTGTGCGGAAATTAATGAAAATGGAGAGAGAAGGGAGAGAAAAGAAAACAAAAACCAAAAATAAATAAATAAATAAATTTTTAAAAAATATTTAAGAAAAAGGAAGGAAAAAGAGGGTGAGGATGGAATAAAAGAAGTGGACGAAAAATAGGAAGAAGAAGGAGAGGGCGGAGATGAAAACGTGAAAGAAGGAAATAATATAGAAAGACGAAAAGAAAAGGACATGTTGAAAAGAGAGAGAGAGAGAGAGAGAGAGAGAGAGAGAGAGGAACTTGAAGAAAGGCAAGATGAGGAAGAATAGAAAGAAGAACAATACAAAGAGGATAACAGAAAATGATGAAGGCGAGATAAGGAGAAGATGAAGAATGAACAGTGAAATTGATCATTGTAACAATCGTCGTGCTCAAATGAGCTCGTTTTCCCGTTGCCAATTAGAATAGTGAAAGCAAGAAAGATTACAATTAACTTCGTTTCCCATTTGTAAGACTAAATGCAATAGTTAAACTACTCATTTGTTAGCTTTCATTCTTGTTTGAGGGGTGTTCGCTCTATTTGTCCGGCTGTTGCAAACTCATAATAAAAATACATCTAATGTAATTAACTCATGCTTCCTGGTCTGTTTAAAAGCCGTAGAAGTCAGACATTGCAAGTAGGAACCTTTTCCAAATGGGTTCAGCGAAGATGGTCCCAAAAACAAGAAATTGGCACCCATCACTCCATTGTAAAGTTGGTGATAGGAAACTGAAATTTCTTATCATATTTCATAATAATAAGATAAGACAAGATAACTTTAATTTCCACAGAAGTAGAAATTTTTCGTGCAATGTAAAACAAGCTAGGTTCAAAATCATATAAACAAATCGTAAAAAATCTGATATTATCTTATCTTATAATAGAAAGAGCAATTGCTCAGCACCTGTGCCCGTACCCTCCATAATTTAAGCACTTTGCAATGGAGACACCCACTACGTTCTCAGCTTCATAACAGAAAACGGCAGTCAACTTACTTAAAGAAACTTTGAAGCTTATAGAACAAATCTATCACCTAAGTCATGTAAAGCTATAAGACAGACAACAAATTAGCGCCAATAAAGAGCGTACTCCTTTACAGTGCTGATTCTTAAAGCTTTTGCATCTATAATTACCTCCAACAGACTCGAAAGAGACATTCTCAAATGTCTAATCTGTGTGGGAAACATACGGCATCTGTCCGTTAGGGGCTCAATCCATACCAATCTAACAATTAACATTCACTGCCTATAATCAGATAATCATTTTAGCTTAGGTCCGAGTCTGGAAATGCTTTGTCTTTTGCCAACAACAAAATGTTCGGACATGTGAACATTCGATCCCGATACTTTTTGATCCAGGGTCCGAGGGCCGAACTACGAGGCCACCAACAGCACAAAATATTTACGGCAGAAAAGCTGACACTGAAAGTGGGTTTGTGATAAAAATAAAAAAAAAATATGCAGGATTACAGAGGCGCTGAAAAATAAATTTAGAAAACGACAAAATGTTGATCTGCCTTCATGAGCACAAGAATGAACTCCAACAGGCCCAATCGCTCTAAAGGGGCAGTATATAACTGCTAAACGACAAGTTAGAAAGCGCTCCAGTGGCTGCACAGATAGTTGTTGCTGTTATTATTATTATCATTACTTTACTGTTGTTATTTAATCATCCATAACCCACTGCGTGATATAAGATTATATAACAAATATTTATTATGCAAAAATCCCAAGAGTTATATTAGAGTAGTATGTTTGATTATGCAATTACAAATTCTAAAATCGAAAGATATGTGATCCTTATATTGCATGCGGTTGACTGCATTGAAGTAACTTATTGAATTCAACATTGATTTAAGATAATGTCATCACGATTATTATTTTATTTTAGGCAAAACTCTGTAAAGTGTTAGAAACAAATTAATACGATGACAGATGTTTTAAGTCAAAGATGATGTCAGTCAGTAGTAAAGTTCAATCAGTAGCGATTAAAATCATGCCCGTATGAACTTGCAAGACACCACTCGTTTACGATTTTCGTTTTCAGGTCAGATGGAGTTAAAATCCGCTGTTGCTGGTGATGATGATGATGATGATGATGATGATCGGGAGGAAAAACCAACAAGATTCCAAAACGGCGAGTTTCATCCAATCATTTAAATTTTGAATATTGCCAATTCTTCAGAATGGTATCTATCTCTAACGTATTTTGTAAGTTATTGGTTAGCAATTTATGTCTCAAAATTCAAGGCATTTGTGTATTGTTTGTTTATTTGTGTTGAGCTTTAATGATGCATCAGCATGATTACGGCTATGTTGTGTCAAACACGGTAAGTTACGTTTACAAGAAGAAGGGAGGAAAGAAAGCGGGATAGAAGACAGAAGCAAGGAGAGAGAGAAGAGATGTCTCCCCTGGAATGTAGAGGGTGGCACTCCTTGGTAGACAACCCACCAATGGCAGGCTTACACCGCCTGCAGGTGGGAGCAGAGAACCTACCTATAAACCCCAGGCGCCCGCGGGGGTACATTTATGTATAGATGATGATGAAGAACCAAAAGAGTTCAAACTTTGTCCAGTATAATAGTTTTCTTTTTCAATCAGTTTTCATAATAATAGTGAGTTCTCCAAGATGCTTGTATGTATCTCTCAGTGTGTTACGTTGCCGGTTGACAATCCATTCTAAATTTTAAGATATTTCCCTAAAGTTGATAATGATGATGATATATTATTTTGGCCTTACTGTGTAATCAAAAGGAGAGCACAATTTATTTCAAAAGTGAAAGACAACACAACTCTCGGTGATGTCACTCTTAAAGATAACCATTAAAAACCTATGTATATGCCAAACGAATAAAATAGTTTGACAGAATAACAATCTTACACATATTCATTTGATCTGACCATTGTAAATCAGCAGTGGTAAAGATCTAATTGCTCTAAAAATGTACTTTTTTATTTCCTTTTTAAACAACTTTGAAAAGCCTCTCCTATACAAGAAACAAATCATTTAATTAACATTTCCTTTCGTGTACAGCAATACCTTATTTACATTTTATATGTTTTCTTTAAGCCAAGCGGGCTCGAAAATTTGGATAGCGATGTTAGTTTATTTTATTAACTCAATTCAAAATTCTTCATATTGTTTTTTTAAAAAACTTTTTTTGATGTATTTGATTAGTTGCCGGTGGACAGTCGTTTTAATTTTTTTTTCTTTTTTTTGTAAAATGATGATGGTGGTGGTAGTGATGATGATGATGATGATGATGATGATGATGACAATGATAATGATGATGGTGATAATGATGTTGATATAGATTCAAGTAGATTCGAAAGTTTGGCTAAGTGATTGTTTCATACGAAGTTCTGTTAATTTGCTTTTTTTATATGTTTGATTAGTTGCCGGTAGACAGTCGTCTTACATTCTAAGACATTCTTTTATAAAATGAAGATGATCATGTTGATGGTGGTGGTGTTAGAGGTGTTTTGCTTCTTTCTGGTATCTTTGTTTAATTGCCGGTAGACATTTGTATTATATTTTAAGACGTTTTTTTTGGTGATCTTCATGATAATTGTGAGTGTCTGAAGTCAGTGATATCATTGACAGCATAGAATCCTTCTGATGCGTCCTTAAATAAAATATTGTTTGTGTTGGAGTTTAACGGCACATCAGCACGATCATGGCTATATTTTACCAAATACGGTAAGACACGTTTACACGTCAAGAAAAAGATAGAAAAGATACCCGAACCGAAGACAGAGGGAATTGATGTCTCTCCTGGAATGCCGAGGATGGCACTTCATGGGAGACACCCCACCGAGGGCGGGCTTATACCGCCTGCAGGTGGGAGCAGAGAACCAACTTATAAACCCCGGGCCCCCGCTGGGATGAAAAACTTTGTGTCTTTGCGCTCATGTACCTGTGAGTTCATCATTTAGATTGGCGGATGAGCCGGGGAAGACCTGATAAAGGACAAACACCGTGGTGCTAAAAAAAAAAAACGAAGGTTGAAGAGAATTTCACAGCAATGACTCACAGAATTAGAGAAAATCATTTTAGGATGATATAAGATACGCTTGTATCTCCTCAAAAGGACATTTCTTCCACGGTTAATGAAATGTCATGATATATACCCATAAGTCTTTCGCCCATACCGTCCCATAGCCGCAACGTCATGAAGCTCATTAGAACGACCCAGACTCAAGAAAACATTGCGGTTTAGTTATTGCAACGTTCGGCTTAACACCAACTATGTACAGAAAAAACATTGTTAGGAATCTCAATCTCAGCTGTTAAAAAAAGATCACTTAATTAATGTAATAGATTTGTTCCGACCAAGCGAACGGGGGATAAATACAGTCCAAACTGTTCACTGCCATTGACATAGAAAAAAGAACGCGCGGGACCGGAAACAACTTCTGGCGGATTTCGTGGTGGAGTTGAACATAATGAGTGTTATATTTTTAGCAGAGTGTACAAACATTGTGGACTCAAAGCTTATGATTGTGATAGGCTCACTCTATCCAAATAATAATAATAATAATAAAATCATACAGTAAACCATTTTTCTTCAGCAGTCAAAACTCTTCCCCTTGCCAAATACACCAACATTGTAAACAGAAAGAAAAAGGGAATATCCGTTTTGTCCTTTGCTATCTGAAACGTACAAAGTAAAGAGAAAAAAAAAGAAAGAAAGAAAGAGAGAGAGAGAGAAAAGAGAGAGAGAGAGAAGGGGGGGGGGCAGAGAGACAGGCAAGAGATAAATAAACGAATTGAATTAAGGCATTAATTTTTCAGAATTTTCTATCGACCATGTTTCATTTTGTATATTTTTTCTTTCCTACAGAGCCTCAAATGTTTAGCAGAAAGAATAACGTATCTGACACAAAATATGGCTTATGACTCCATAAATATTATGTTCCTTAAAATAACCATGGAATCATTCGCATTGTTCTGCTCTTTCAGTGCAATATGATAGAGCTGCCTTACAAATGGAACTCGAGACCTCTCGCACGTCATTTTGACAGGGTTACTGAAACCTTGATCAGCAAATAGAATGAAACTCGGGATCATTCTAAGAGTTCATCAAACATTCCAGCTGCCTAAGGGCTTCGTGACGTATGTGTAGAGAGCATGCAAGGCCAAAAGATGAATTATTGAAAACTGACGACAAATTCATATCAAATCTGGACCAGAGTGCAACGTTTAGGTCATCCTAGCAACAGAACGCATGCTACAGCATCGCAAACGGTCCGAATGGGTGAGCTATAATAGTACATGTCATAACAGTTGAGAGCATTAAATTTGGTAATTATGTCCGAATAGTATACAAACTCTAGGCGCTTTACAATCTGTTTTTATCACTAGAGACAATACAAAACTTAGACACTCAGTGGAGACACCCAGTACATTCTCGGCCTCCTGTGACGCATACAGAGCGCCGGCCTGTATATCCGCACTAAATCTTATCAATTTAACAATATCATCCTCTGTTTACAGAACTTGGGGTGAATCAGGATGTGTGTGTAAATTGTGTGTGTAAAGACACAATTTCGGGACCTGATTCGAATCCTGGAACTTATAGACCCTGAGTCCGACGATTTAATCATTAAGCCACGGGTACTGCCATCTGAATGATACTCAAGATTAAAACTATAAGGTGCGGACGGAGAGATTTGCCAGTGATCCCCTCTCAAGAACAATCACAGCATCTGGATCCCACGCCTGGTGGGATCTATCATACGGCCCGAAGTCCCGCGCGGGAGGGGAGGGTCAGGTTCGCCAACTCTCCACAGCCGGTGAAAGCGCTAGGACAGGGAAGCTCACAAAATATCATTGTGCTACAAACCCCTTTCAACCTTTTTGTTGTTGTTGTTGTTGTTGTTTACTAAAAACAGTCGCAAATAGCTTTTGATGGGTCATTCAACCTAAAAACAAGTTTGTTTCACATACTCGAGTTCCCTCTTTGATTTCTATGTCCTAGTTTTCCTTTTCTCAAGTCGACTGAACTACAGGTATGTTCACTAGCTAGAGTCCCCTTCTTTCTTACCAAGCTTCTTCCTTTTGTTCTCCACTTTTCTCTTTCTTATTCTCTTTCTTTGTTTAATTGTTCTTTGTTTGTTGTTTCATTTCCCCTTTTTCTTTTTCTCCCTTTCTCTCTATGTTCTTTATTTATTTATTTCTTCCTCCGTTTTTTCTTACCATCCTTCTTTCTATCGTATCCTTCCTTTAGCTCATTCCTCGTTCTTATCTTTCTTTGTTTACTCTTTTTCATTTCTTTGTTTATTCTTTCATTTTTTTTCTCCTTTTTACTTTTGTTCTGTCTGACTTCAGTGTTTTGTTTTCCGTTCTTCCTCACGACATTTACCATCGAGAAAGGTATCAGGAAAGCAACTCTTCAATTCCTTTCCCAGCACCCTCAGACCAAAGATTATATCTGTAATCTTCTGCTCTGACTCAATAATTTAGAAATAATTGACATTTTTATACAATGAAGTTGACCTGTTCAAACTTTGAAATCCCTCACTGCCCACTCTCAGGATCATGCTGGATATATTACGTTGTCCATATTATTTACGTAAGACATACCCGAAATTAATTTGATAACTTCTGACATTTAGATAAAGGAATTCGATACTGTCTAGCGATTTCTCATTAGACATGGAGAATTCAGCCTTTTTTTTTTTTTTTTCAAGTCATATTTGTGGGTAATGCATCTGAACGATTTCATTCCGTTTTAATTAGGAATCTGATACTCAATAGAAATCCCACTTTTATCTTATCCCTTTTTTTTCCTCGAAGGAACAAAAAATTCTGTTTGCCTTACCGCCTTTTGTCATGTGCTCTCTTTCATTGTATTTGATAGTTTGAAATAGTCTGTAACCTTGACCGTCTTTTGTTTGATAGAAGTAGGGGTGAAAAAATTATAACTCCACTGTAAATTTTTCTTCTTCTTGTTTTTCTTTTTAATCTGTGGTAGAAAGAGCGGAAAACTTTATTTGTCGATCGTTTAACGTGTATAACATGTTCCTGCGTGTATTCATAAGCAATTCATCGTTGAAAGAAGACGAATTGGGCACATAACACAATAGTGTTATGTTATTTTTTTTTACCACGATTGTGGACAGCCGAGATAACCACCACTACAGGAGGTTGAAAAGCTTATAAAAACGATGAAGCACCACCAC
>JBCAUA010035295.1:0-12157 GCA_038406235.1 Peronia verruculata | reverse complement strand
TACATTTTAGATAGCTGTAATACAGTAAGAATAAGAGGAAATTCATTTCAAATGTGTACTGCCATTTGTGTCTACATAGTCATTTCTTGAACATAAATCCATACAATTGTGGTAATATTGCATTCTGGCTGTTTCTTGTGATTCTACTAAGGTTAAAACTATTAGAACGCTATACATCGAATCGAGGCGTCGGGCACACATTTTGAATATCCTCCTCTCCCACCTCCATTCGAATGTTTGACACGTGGTATGTTGCTACAAAATTCTACTGGCAGCGAAAGTGAGTGAATGATCGGCTCATTTCGGGTTTTCTGAGACGGCCTGGGCCCACGATCACTGAGCCTGGCTCGGCCCGGGCTTTTTCCCAGGCTTTCAATAGATATTCAATAACAATCAAACAATTTTATCGATTTCCCAAAAAGCAAAAACACAAACAGACAAACAAAGAACAACAAGCCCAGCAAAAAAATGTTACTGCTCTGGTGTCACTAGGCATGCAAAAGACATGATTGGCTCCTCAGCCTTCATATTTCAATGTCAAATATTTTATATTGCTTTAAAACTTGGCATAATACAGTAGGTTTCTTACCCTAAGTACATGGTACCATACTGATGTTCCCCCAAAGTCTATGTGAAAGTCTGTAAAACTGTCTTTGACTCCCATCAGACAATACTTCTGGACTTCAGGGCGAGCCAAAGAGCTGTCTTCTGGTAACTGCTCCGGCCAGTAGTTTCGAGCCCAACTCAGCTGCCGAATGATTGTGGGGGGCACTACTGACTCAGAAAATCTGAGGACAAAATTAAAGACTTCTTATATAAACATTTTGTGGACTGTTGCCAACTTTCCAAGGAGAACATTCTCAATGCAAATAAAACTGAAAGTTTACAGTTAGCTTTAGATATGCAAGGCTATTATTAAGACAAGAGTCTTACATAGAAAGCCAGTACAATGTAGTGTTATGTGAACTTTTCAAGAAAAGGTTTTCGAAAGTTGATTCAACCACCAACAAACACCAACTAACTAAAAATGACGCTCTGAATCACTTCATTATATTCTTCGTCTAATTACAAAGCTGCTTTCGCTGAAACAATGCACCTCTATGTTTTAAAAAATAAAAAAACAACACATAGGCAATTCTCAGTTTTTCCAAAATATCTTTAACCGTATTTTCCGCTGCCCATTCCAATGCTCATGCATCTTTGGAAGTGCCACGATTTGTAAATATTTATACAGATTATGCGAATAAGGAGTAGTACCAACTTTAACACTGTAAGGCTTGGCAATAAGAATGTTAATAATTTTCTCCCTTATATTTAGACATACCCAGTGTGCAAAAAGCTAACGGTCGATTTTACAAATTGGTCTCTTAAGCCCCATTTTAGAGAAATGCTAGGTTACTCCTGTTACTGAAAAATTAAAACCCACTTACAAATACAGTTATGCCATTACATGAGAGGAAATCAAAAATAGATATTTTTTACTTACGCTGTATTGGAGAACTCTAGACTGATGACATTGAGAATTTTCTCTCGATTCGGACTGTTGTAATATTCTGTCCATTCTCTTAAGATCATTTTAATATCATCTTGCCGCGCCACATCAATGACATCTATTTCTCTCATAGGACCTGACACATATAACAAAATTCAATGTGAACAACATTGTTTCTATTTCAGTTTGTCCTATGGATATAAGATCAAATTTTGGTACCTTGGCCAAAAGTAATAAACAGTTTTGAAAGTAGGGATCTCAAAGTAAAGATGTACACCAGAACAAATTCTGTACATTCATATAAAATATTCTTGTCATAGAATGGAGGATTTCACCTTTAAAACCTTTAAGGCCTTTAATGTGGTGTTTCTATAGTTTTATTGTTTGATTAATCAGTAGGCTCTAGAGTCATAAATGCAGAGATCTCAGAAATGAACATCTCGAGTTAACAGCAGAATACATCACACTGTGAATAAAAACTTTATGAACTCATTCAGTCTTTCGAACCACAGGCTCAATATTTGTATCATGGTAAGCTGTGTATAACACAACCATGAACAGCAGGTTTTCTTGACAAGAGTAAAATGAAAGCAAAATATTACAGATCGTTCTTTGAAAATATTTGCTTCTATCAATTGCAATTTTTAGGATCTTTGCTTTTCCAGTTTCTGTGATATGATCTTCCACAGAGTTTAATTAGATGATATATTACTGCTACAGCTATATTAGACTCACCAACTAAATGCTCAATCTCCTGAATACTTATGGAAGGTGGGGGCAGAGTGAGACCAAGGCCATCCTTCTTCTCACATAAAATAGGCACATCAAAACCTTCTTCTTCAAAATACTTTAACGTCAATTGATTCCCATGAAGACGTCTAATAGGGATCTCCTCAGCACTGTTAAAGATTATAAAACTCATTGAAATGTCCATGTTATCACTTTCATCCCAAAAGTAACTGCAAATGCAACTAACAAAATAATAAATTAAAAAACTCAGTGAGCACATGTGAAGAGCAGTTGGCATAAAATATCTTGATAAAAAGACTTGAGATATCTTACAACATGTTTTGAACTTTTACCCAAAATTTCTAATACATACAATTCTAAAAGATTATAAAAAATACTTGTGGATCAAAAGTGCAGATAGAAATACACTGAATAAGTTTTTGATGCATGAATGTACAAGCAGGATTCAGCCATACCTGTGATAAGAAAACAATGACTACAATACAAAAAGTAACCTTGGAAATGTTCTGCTTTTCAGCTCTTTGATGAAAACAACAGTCCCTGTCTGCACAGCCTGAAAAAAAAAAAATAATCCATAATACAATATCACATTACATGGTGTCAAGGCATTCTCCTCTGATAACAAATGAAACAAAGTATTATTCTAATTAGAGGTATCTCTTCATCTCTTAACTCACTTCATGAAAGGTTATATCTGAATGCAATTTTGCAGCTTTGCTTCAAACCAAATAACTATTCCCTTATCTAGTCAGAGGCCAGGAAATTCTCACTGAAGCTTCAGTAATGACGTGTGAATTATATGCAATGCCTTCAGAAATGTGCTCTCTAACTTGATCCACAAACAAAAGAATTGTGACTCGTTTGCAATGAGCTACGGTTTTCCATAAAAGAATACTGCTGCTTACATGACTAAACAAACCAAAACAGGTTTCAATGATATGTTAAAATTATTACCAGAGAAATTTATCCATTGTTCCACATCATGACTGGCATTGTAAGAAAAAAAAAAAGTAGTCTCCAAAAAATGGAATTATATTTAACAAAAAAAAAAGTTGACTCCATAATACACTTACAGAATTAAGATTGGAACCATCTTCTGAGTAATCATGGCGATGCCAGTTTCTTCTGTGTTTCACTGATAAAGAAAAAGGAAAGATAACAGAACAACTGTACTTTGCATAGTAAATTCCAATTTTATCGAGAGTTCATTTTCTCATGTCAGAACAAATATCATGTGAAAGTTTTTCAACATCAAATAGGACGACCATTTACAACAGAAGAGTCTCTAAAATTATATCTTACAATCATGTGCTGAATCTATCATTTGCTTTCTCAATATGAATTTCACAAAACATTGACAGCCTCTCTGAAGGTGGAAATAAGAGTAATAACTATTGGTCTAAATATGAAAACTTACAGACTAATGGTCCGTGCTTAGGAGTACAGCTTGGACAATGATAAATTTCAATATCTGCTGCCTGATGTTCTTGCACACCAACACAACTGAAAAGAGTAAAAATATGAAATAAATAAAATGCTGAAACAGAGACACTATCCATCCTAAGGCATATAAAGTTTTAGCCAATATTTTTTAACCAATATAAAATCCACAGCGATTGGAAACAGCTCTAATCCAAGGGTATTTGAAGTAAATAAGCAATACCATTTCTAAACTCCAATATAAATATCAGACTGAGCAATGACAAATTAAACTATGTCTGTAATGACTAATTGCTTCTTACTATCCACTGAATATGAAGAATGGCACAAATAAATTCAAGCCTTTTTTCAGTAGTAGTATGATTAAAAAGAAGTCCACTACTCTGGAAATGTTAAACCATACTATAACGAGACAGTTCTATCAGCTTCAATCCACCAACAATTCCTGAATATTTGTAAATTATTGGTAAAAGTATCATTCACAGTAGAAGGAATGACAAATAATTGCTCGTTCTGAATCTTCCCTTGGCCATAGATGGCATGTGGTAGTTTAAATCACATTGTGAATAAAGGCAAAACATGACTTGTATTTTTTCAATCGAGGTGCACCAAAAACTGTTCAGCCTAACACACATTCTTGTCACATAGAGTGGAACCCGCAAGAAGTCAACTCCCTTAAAGTAAACTCTCGGTTAAAGTCAACCTGCTCCAGCAGTCCTGTTTTTTTCCCTCAATACTTCATTAGTCTGGTCTCTGATAATGTCAACACCTTCAGAGGCTGAACTTGCTTGCTTAAAGTTAACTCCAAATGGCCCATATTGGCCGACTCACAGCCATAATTTGTGAAGACAAAGAGAAAAAAAAGTCAGAGACCCCTTGTTATGACACACTAAAGCCTGTGGGCCTGTCGCTGTAATGAGCAGATGTTTTGCTCTCTTCACCTGTCTTGCGTTGGCAGGGATACACAAACATACACCCACACAACAGTTACACACTTGCGCTCCTCACCCTTCTCATGTTCATTTGCGAGGCCGTGGATGGTCAGTACAACTGACTACGAACTCCTGACACGCAGTGATTGGCCCTCTTCAGTTGCCTTGCATTAGCAAGGATACACCAACACCTACTCCCACTCAGCTCTCTTCACCCTACTTGCTCACATTCACACTTAAAGACGGTGCAGACAGGCACTGCGCCCGATTTAATTTCAGTCACGTCTTTAGATCACGTAATAATACCGAGATAACCATCCAGGAGAAGACTGAAAATGTGCTCACTGTAACTAGTCAACCTGTTATCACTAACACCATGATCAGAATGCAAGGGTCATAACCCAATAAATATACTACACATATTTTAACCCCTATGCTTACCAGAGATTGTGTCCCCTGAAACCAGATAATGTCAATCTCGCTTAAACTCATAAAGTCAACACTTTTTCTTGGTCCCAAGAAGTTGACTTTAAATGGATTCCACTATATAAAACTACACATTTTGTTTCAGTGCTATGCCAAATTAGTATCCTATTTCACGCATTAGTGGCATGGTCTGTCTCCACCACTGCAAACCTGCATCTGCATTGAGTGGCCTGCCCACTGTGAGTAGGCCAACTAGGACCTGTCCTGTACTTTCCTACAGACAATCAGAAGTGTCCCCCGTTATTCAAGTTTACCTCTATTGTTACATGAACAAGAAGATTATTACATCTGATCTGAGCTCTCATTGCTAAGTTATCTTCCATTCAGCTTCTTATGGCATCTATCGAAAGACACTGCATGTAGAATTGTAGAAGCGAAAAGATTAAATAAAGAGGGTGGTTGGGGGGGAGGGGGGGGACTGACCATGAATGTGCTATGTTGTATGTTCTGGTCTTGCGCACATGAGAGACCTCATTTTGAACATCTAGTAGCTGTTGTTAGCAGTGGCAGTGAAGTGATTAATGCCCTTTGTTATATAACAGTTGATCACAGAGAGAAAACTGACTTACAAAATGTAATCAAAGAAGCCAAATCTCTCTATAATGTGACAATTCACAATGCTAACAAAGAAAAAGTGGATTCTTTTAACAGGAGATGATATGCTTAGGTCTATGCTCTCCGGAGAAATTTTGGAGTTTAGTGCCAGTATACAGATCAATGATGTTCAAATCAGACACAGTAGCTCTGCAGTAAAAGCAGAAAATGATTGACCATGGTCATGATAGATACCAGCTCCACCAGGTCGTGATTCAAATGAGAAGATGAAGAACCATGCGACTTACCGAGTTTGTTCAGACATGCATAATTTTTATCATAAACCAAATTGCTTTCACCAGAATGTTCTGTTATTGAACTGCTTACGTAAAAGATATAATCTTTCTTACACCTACGTAAGAGGGGAGATATCTTTAGAACTTGATCTCGTCTTTCTAGACGTTCCACTACAAAATAAACACAGCATCGATTCACTGACAAAGCCTGCCAGGGGAGATCTAGACTATCTAAGTGGTTGCATTAGTTGCCATCCGATATTGGTTCTTCAATATGAAAACGTAACATATTTCAGCACTATACTATATCTAGATCTACATATTTTGTTAAATCAGCTTCTTAAATACTTACTCTCCATGAAACCAGTCCTTACAAACATCACATTCAATCATGAAACGAGTTTCATCGTAAGGTAAGCGACATAAACAATAGATCGGTTCATCCTCCGACGCCATCTTGACCGAACTTCACAACCAGCCAATCAGAAATGTAGGACAGTTTTCTAGGTCAATGGTAAATGGATGTCGGCCGATCCATGTAACTACGAAAAGTGGCAACAACCTCATCAAGCCATTTTTCATTTTAAACAAAATCCCATTAGAGCCATAATATACTTTCCTGGGTCAGATCAGCAAGTATGCGTGTTGCTGCTGCTGCTGTTGTTGTTGTTGTTGTTGTTGTTTACTGGAATATGTTGACTGTTACTAATATCCTACTAAATTGCGCTCGCTAACGCTTTTCACAAAAAAAAAAGCACAACATGACATAAATGTTGCATAGAATGTCATGTTTTGACTGAGATATTGGTGCGGTAATGCAGTACCGGTCATTTGATTAAGCCCCAAGGAGCACACACTACTATACTCACAATGTAAGCCCCTTGTGTAGCTCTCATAACCAAAGTAAAACATAGATCTACATACACACTGTGGAAGTCCGCACTGAAGTTTGCTTAGCGCTGGCGCCTTCTCATTATTTTCAATAAGACCCATTATAATCTTTTTCACATCGATAAATACAGCGGATTGATAAGCTTATTGATGAACTTTTTTTTAACTTTTTTTTTAGTCCACTAGGCTATGCTATGATTGCTGCTCTTAATCTCTGTCATCCTTTACTTGAGCCGAACATTAGCTGGGGGAAAAAAAGTGGAAAGCTGAAGCATATTACTTATAGGCCTACCGGTAATAATATTCTACAAACTCTTGCACATTGATCCAGGCTGGGTGTATCCTATTTGCTCTTTGTGCAGTTTGCGAGCGTGTGATCTAAAAGTCACTTTGAAACTATTCTCTGTTCATTTTTAAAATGTTATTTTTATATCATTATTATTATTGTTTTTATGTCTCTAAAATAGTGCAAACACTAAAATACGGCATCTAAATGGATGAAAAAACTCCGTGGAAACATTCTGAAAAAAAAAAAAAATCAGGAAAAATTCTTCACTTTACCCATATAGCAGAGGCCAATTAATTTAAAGATTGAACTATAACCACCTCAAGCTCTCCTTGTCCTCTGCTACTTTTTTGAGAGTCAGTAAATCTCATTCCTGTCTATTGTCGGACGTTCTCATCCCATTTTCTTCCTTCGTGGCCAACCTCAAGTGCACAATGATCATGATCAGATCACCATGAATCTCTTCTTTTTGACTGGTAACCGAGATTACGTAGTCCACGCTGGTAACTCAAAACAAGTCATACTGTTAGAGTAGGATCCAAATTAGAGCTGTATAGCGGCAGCATTCTGTCCCATCTGAGCACTCGGAGAGGGAAACACTTATTTCTTTCAGCAACCATCAGAATAAGTTTGTCTTTTTCAGCTTTTTCAGCCAGAGATATAATCGCTGAGGTCATAATAGTCATATATCAGGCAAAGAAACGTGCTTTGCAGAAAAACAAAAACAAACAAAAAGAACCAAACAAACAAAAACAAACATAAAATAAACCCGCGCTTAGTATCTCCAAGTTGCTCTTACTTTATTTTCCCACGCCTATCTCTCGCAGGTACTGAGTGAATTGACAGTCACAAAAAGAGAGTGTTTAAAAGAAATGAAAAAAAAAAAAAAGATGGAGAGACAGAGAGAGAAAGAAAACGGTGACAAGGAGAGACAGAAAAGAAGTAAAGTTTGCTTGAAAAGCTTAACAAGATGCACATTGTTCTGTATAATCTCTTACAACAGAATTTCACAGACTGAACATGAAATGAAAGCAGCCAAACTAAAACTTCAAATAACAATATGCGCTAACTGACGTTTTATTAACTCACATAACATATACAACTCAAATATTTGACTTTCTTCTGCTTTCTCTTTATCCCTTTTGTTTTAAGTCGTCCTTGTTTTCTTTTCTTACCTCCTAGTTCCGACCACAGAATTCTTTATTCAGGCCTAATGTGTGGTAAATTTCAGATGGCCGCCGTTTAACTGTAACAATTTATTTATTTATTTATTTATTTATTTATTTATTTATTTATTATTCATCTGGTTTTTTTTTTCCGTAGTTTAATGATAAACACCACTATTAGTATTATCTCCAAGGTTCAATAGGATTTACATTTCTATACAATAAGAGCAATCAGGGGGCGTGGCACTTATCTTATAGTCAAATAAAGTCGGAATCGGCAGGCACCTGAAATTCAAATAAAATTACAGACGTGGGCAACTATGTTTTAAGTTAATCTTTATTTTGATTGAATTTACAGAGTTGTTTCAAGTTTTTTGTTTTTATTTAATGCCGAACTATCATTAAAAATTTATTCTGTCCGATATCTCTTCAGTGCGGGACACATGACGCGTTCAAAACACTTTTTCTTTGAGTAATATTCAGTTAATGACCCAAAATATCAGCATCGAGGTGCCGCATGCTGGCCAAAAAATTTAAGTCGCAGGACTATATATTTTAAAAAACTTCTCACGGAGGCCGTGGGGTACCCAGCTAGTATTATAATAATATGTATGTCACTCACAGTTTTAGTCCTAAACTTCTCACCTACCCTGTGTTTCAGATGTTTTGTTTGTTTCTATTTGTGTGTGTGTGTTTGTTTCTTTGTTTTGGTGTTGCTGTTGTTGTTGTTGTTGTATACTGTACGGCGATTAAAATATCTCAGGAAAATCATGCAGTTGATTTTTCTATCATCCGTCTGAATTGATTTCAGAATGTTGACCTGGCAATCAACAACTTGATCTGCGTTCACCCCAATTTGGTTATTTGTGCTCCACGAGTTATAGATCTAGATCTATACATTTTCTCAATTATTCTCATTTTGTGTTAGTTGTTCAAGCCGTTGACATTGCTGGTCAGTAGATCTAGAGGAATTTGATTTTTTGTGCACATCTTGGTTCAGTTTTTCTTCCAAACCGATATGAATATTTCAGCATATCTTTGTGGGTTCTTCGGTAGATCTATGGGTCAAAATAGATCTTGATATGGATACAGATCTGTGCTGGATACCTGACAAAATGAAGAGATAACTTATTTGGAGAGACTCGTCACTTCTTCAAAATTCAAATCCAAGGGCAAAAGCACCAGAAAGGTAAGGCAAAATAATTTTCTCTTTATCATCTATTTTCACAATATAAACTTTTAGATCTATGTACAATAGCTTTCAGAGAAAGATTGCAGATTACCTCAGCTCGTTAGACCTAGATCTAGATCTAGATCTAGCTTTAGTTCTATTTTTCCTTCATGTTTGTATACAATGATCAGTTGGTCCAGGACAAAACTGATTTAGACCAACATCTATCTAGGCAGATCTAACTATTGAACCGTCTACCTGGTATATCTAGATCTAGATCTGTTGCCACGCAGCTCCAGAGAGAGAGAGAGAGAAGAGAGAGAGAGAGAGAAATAGAAAGTGCGCGTATTTGTATGTATGTGTGTCTGTCTGTCAATCTGGTCTGTCGCTCTAGTTTGTCACACAGTTATAGCCAAACAATCTTTTACAGGTTTGGCTTTTCGAAACTTTGACTTTCATCTGACTTGACTTTTAAAAACCTCTGAAGAGATTCTGGGGAATTTCTGCAAATCGGCATGATCCATAGCTCTTAGCACTGCCGAAATATTGAGACAGATCTAATGAACAGTTATCGAATCCACATCCTTCGGCTGGTCTGGTTCTGGTACGTCTTGGTTTGGGCGTGAAGGGTTTCCTTTGAACGTAGAGGTGGGGGGGGGGGGTTACGGTAGGGCGCGGCTTTTAGGAGTGGAGGGCTTGCGGTAGGGCATGGCGGGTTTGCGGTAGGGCGTGGCGTTTGGGAGTGGAGGACATACATGGTAGCTAACCAACTTTTTTTTTATTCTCTGTTCTTGCATGGTAAAAAACTAACTCTTCTTCTTCTCCGCCTTTGTCTTCTTTTTTCTTTCTTCCTCTTTTTTTTTTTTTTTAAATTTTTCCTCCGTTCTTGCATGGTAACTAACCAACTCTTCTTCTTCTCCGCCCTTGTCTTCTTTCTTTTCCCTCCCTTTTGATCTTCCCTCTGTTACCAGCATGGTAACTAACCTAACTAACCAACTCTTTTTCTTCTACGCCCCTGTCTTCTTTTTTCTTTCTCCCTTTTATCTCTATTTTCTCCGTTCCTTGAATGATAACTAACCAACTCTTCTTCTTCTCTGCCCTTGTCTTCTTTTTTTCCTCTCTCTTTATCTCTTTTTCCTCCATTCCTTGCATGATAACTAATCAACTCTTCTTTTTTCTCCGCCCTTGTCTTCTTTTTACCTTCCCCTCTTATTTCTTTTTCCTCCGTTCTTGCATGGTAACCAACTAACTCTTCTTCTTGTCCGCCCTGGTCTTCTTTTTTCTTTCTCCCTCTTTCTCTCTTTTTCCTCCGGTCCTTGCATAACTAACCAACTCTTCTTCTTCTCCGCCCTTGTCTTCTTTTTTATCCCTCCCTCTTTCTCTCTTTTTCCTCCGTTCCTTGCATGGTAACTAACTGTTCTTCTTCTCCGCCCATGTCTTCTTTCCCCCCTCCCCCCTCTTTATCTCTTTTTCCTCCGTTCTTGCATGATAACTAACCAACTCTTCTCCTTCTCCGTGCCCTTGTCTTTTTTTCCCCTCCCTCTTACATCCTAACTAACCATTCCAGTATGATAAATAACCAACTCTTCTTTTTCTCTGAGGTTCATGATAACTAACCAACTCTAAGCAACTTAGCTTTTCGTTTTTAATCAACCAGGCCCCTCCCCCTTCCATCCTCTCCGCCTTTCCTCTCTAACCCCCCCTCCCCCCACACCTTTTTTTTTTTAAACCATCGCTTTCACAGGTCACTAATGGAAGAACACAAGTCAAGATTAAGCCTGGAAGATTCAAAGCTTATCACTTCGCAGATGTGAAAAAGAGCAGGTTGGTTAAACTGACAACTGACACTGATACTTATTATTCACATCCACAGTTGCTTTTCTATACTGTGAACAAGTAGAAAAGTGTACTACTTTGTATTGTCGTGATATGAATTACTATTTCCAATGTGAAATATCAGTTTTGTTTTGTGAGGGATCATCAACTAGCCCAATGTTTTAATCCAGTCTGTTTAAGAGATCTAACGGCATTAAACACTCACCTTGAGATAAGTCTTCTCTAGACAAAATCATGAAAATATAGAAAATTGTAATTCATTTGTGTTTGTGCTTAAGTTCAGCTGTCATTTCCTTTGGAGTTTTCTGTTTCAGATCAGAGTATGACAATGAGATCCACTAAACGGAAAATGCTCTGAGTAGTTAGTCTAATTTCAAATAAATAAGATTTTAAAATTTTGTTGTTGGGCGATTGTTAAGATTTCCGCGTTAAATTCCGATACTAGTTTAATGTAGTGAAAGCTGGCGCTTTTTCGTTTGTTACCCAGGTTCAATATAGATCTAGACTAGATCTATACCAAATAATAGAACAACCCCGCTGGCTTAACCTGGGACCCTCGACCAGCGCAAGTTCACCCTAACGCTAACATGTAGGCCTAGGTCCGATGAGCGGCTGACGGTCCTCCCTAACGCTAACATGTAGATCTATCATAGATCGTGGAGTTCCTAGATGATCCACTTTTTTTTTTTTTTTTGGAAGCCTTTCAATCCTAAGAAAGCAATTATCTCGGCTTTTGAGAAGCTGCCAATTTTTGCTGAGAAATTTTTGTGGGGAGAAATTTGGAATTTGGGAATTTTGCCCAGGCCTACTCTTATATCGATTTTGAACTGCCAAGGGTTCTTTAACGTGCGTAACGTACACACGGGACCTCCGAAAT
>JBCAUA010035284.1:0-12157 GCA_038406235.1 Peronia verruculata | reverse complement strand
ACAGACCGACCAAAGTAGCAAAACAGCTGACCAGTCAGGAGGCTAAACTTACACCTCCTTATCCACAAAGCCAATCAGAAGTGCTGTCCCACGTGTTGTCAAACAAAGAAATAGTTACGAGTTAGTCAACAACGTGGCCTGATTATGCAGTCATACATCAGCCATCACTTCCATTCCTTTGTCTACTTGTTCCCTCCACCCTCGCTCCCATTTTACTGCACATCTAGTACTGTGCGTTTTTCTCAAGTGGACAGTATTATGTAGAATTAGACCATAAGTACTCGGGTATCTTGGTCCATCACCGGGGTCTTAGACGGATTTGTTTATTTGGGAGCGCCCATAGCGGGTTCTTAAAAGGGTAAATTATAGAGAAAAAATTCCGTTTCATAGCATGGGCGGGTTCTTACGCGGACCGGGCTCTTAGACGGAGGGTTCTTAGGCGGAGACTACTGTACTGCCAAGTAAGAAGCAAACAGAAAAATGGTGGTGAAATGAAAATGGCAGTACAACAAAAATACCATGTAGAACAAGGGAAATATTGAAATAACTAGTTTACCAACATTGGACTGACTAACATGCCCAACATAATGTGGTTATCTCCCTTATATCTCCTAGACATAGACCTTCGTTGTCATTATGAAGTTTACATTGCTTTCATTTGTATTTTTTTGTTGTTGTTGTTATTGTTTTTTGTGTTTATGTGTGTTGGAATTTATTATTCTGGAAATTCTACCTTAAAAGTAAAAGTATTATGTATTGCAACACGACAAATAATGCTACATTACTATTCAACAACAGATAATAGCATAGCATCACCTCGCGCGCGCTTGAAACGAAATTGAACTGTGACACTGCATGCCCCATTAGTTGGCCTATCAGAACTTCACTTCCAAAAAGCGAAGAGTGTGTAGTAGTAGCAGGATTGGTGTTTGAGTAACAAGCACAGACTGTGGTGCCAAGTGATGTTCTGTCTGTTAGCTGGATTCAGGTCGAGGTGGGGGTTAAATTTACGTTGGCGCTATAACGAGCAATATTTACAATATACTCAAGTTATGAATGTAACAGTTAAACCGTTCGCGGATGACGGTTTAACAAGATTTTCAGTAACTTCATATAGGTGTCAGATCAGCACCACAGTGAAAGCTGGCAGTATGCAGGAATAGCAGTATAACAGGTGGTGGTATAGCGAGGTATAGTTTGGTGGACAAGCGACATTTCACACTCAGATTAAAAACCTTAAATTGGGACAATGTTTTCTATGCCCTTGTCATAAATCTCTGGGTTTCACACTACAGTTTTGTAGATAAGCATACAAGCACCATAATCTCCCTGAACTTCTTGTCTTATGACTGGATATAGAGTAATCCCAGCATTGGGACTATAGGGCTCTAAGATGCTTAGAACTGCAGCAATAACTTCAAAGGTGGAACAGAAGTTTCAATTGTTGTCACCCAGTTCATGGTTACATAATTATTTATACTTTAGTTCTAGTACATTTGATCCTTTTCTACAATGCAGTTCGAAAGATTCTTGTGTGTGCTTTATACTTCACAGAACTTTTCATTCTTCACCTTGTTAAAATAACCATTGTCCTTGTCAAGAATTAGCATAACATGTTTAACATATTAAAAGCATTCCAAATAAAACACTGTCAATATTACATTATATCAGCAGTGTGTATGCTTCTGTATACAGTACACAAATCTTGTATGTTGTAATTCTGAACATACTGCCAAGAACTACAGCTTTATAATATAGAAATTTAAAAAGAAAAAAATTTTGTTTCACTGACAGACAGAAAGAACAAAACATGACCAAGCTAGGCTGAAGTACACATTTTATTGTAAAATCAATCAAGCTCATCCATTTCAACCGATCCATAACATACTTCCTAATTCATATCATTACCATATCAATATCTGTAATACAAAGGAAAAAAAAAAAATAAACACATAGAGATGACCTCTAACAGGACCAAAAAAAAAAAATGCAACAGAACATTTTTTTTTTCATGCTGTGTCAATGTACTGACCTGGTATATTTTCACAAATATGTTTGTGCATCTGCAGTTGTTAAATGTACAAATTTCCTGTGGTGCAGCTCCTGCACACTCAGCTGCGCATCATAATCTCTCCATACATCCAGTCTTTTCAATAATTCAAGATTTGATGTTGCCTGTTGCATCCATTTTGCCATGAGATCTCTGTAGCCCACTTCTTTTAATTTTTAGACTGTTATTCATAAACCTTTCTTGTCTAGAGAGAATTCTATGAATTTTGTTGGGAGAGATCTATGACAGCTTAAAACTTCAACATTACAAGTGAAGCACTGTATTGTTTTCATATCTGTACAAAACGTTAAGAGATGTTAATTCAATTGCTCAGCTCCATCTCATGTCTTTTTAACTTTGAAAACTGCTCTGTTAATATAATTCATGAATTTTTTATGATAATATAGTTAGAAGAAAACTGGGTTATTTGTCTATTGTGTTCCCGTATCCCAAGATGAGCATTAATTAATTATATTATACAGCTTTGACATGCCACCTTCATATACTGAGACCAGGAGTTTATTTGATTAATTTTTTTTTTTATTTGTTGTTTGAGCCAAATGACCATAATCATTTTACACTATTCCTCTTATAAGTTTCAATTGTCTTAAAATTGATTATTTTTAATCTACATCTGAAGTAGATGACAAAGGATTTCCGCAATTCTATTTTTCACTACACATAAACACATTATACACACACATAAATGCATACAGAAAATAATAAAAAACAAATCCATTCACCCAAAAACTCATTCATTGGCTTAAGTTGCTACATTCAATCACACAATAGCAGTTCTTATATTAGAATTGTGACAAGACCACAAAATTTGAATGCTGTACTCAATAATGAAGCAACACATTGTTACTGATACAATTCTTACCCTAGAAACTCAGACAGCTATTATGTCATTATGTTCAAAATAGTTGAACTGAAAATGGGATGGTAAAGGGTACACACAATTCCTGTAAACTAATGATGAGATTTTTGCTTGTAAACTAAAGGCTGGACCTAAAAGGGGCATAAGGAAAAGACCTCAATTCAGTAAAGCCATTCAATAAACATATCTTGGTAAACAAATAATCTTAGTTCAGAAAAGTCACTGAACATAATGATATCATGAAAAACAAACAATCTTAATTCAGAAAGGCGACAAAACAGCACATCTTGATAAAACAAATATATACTGTACACATTTCTCCCTTCATGGCATTAATGAAGTAATTTTCTCAAATGAAGCACTTGCAAAAACACATCTCACTGTACCAGGTACCAATTATCCAGACATAACAATGATATAGCCAGTAAACTAACATGAAACTTGACCTCGGCCCATGTGCAGATCAGGGGAAGCCATCAAAATCTTCCTCGGCAATTTCCTTCGCACTTTCCAGTTCCTGCTGTTCTCTCTCACGTCTCTCCTGTGTGAAAGGACAAGACTTCACTATACAAATCAAGAGAAAAACTTCCATGTTGACACAGTGCCGTGGCAGCTGGGAGCATTTCTGTCTGACTTTCCTTTTGTTTCAATGGTGCTTCACTCAAAAATATAAGTAAGACAGGCAGAGCAGTCTTGACATCAAGTGATATGATTTTGGCTGCAGACTTGATTAACCTATTCAGTACCACAACGCCTGCTACCGATTCAGTACCGCAACACTTGCTATGTATCGTCTTTACTTTCATTTTCTTTATAAACAGATATCCGGCCCTAGGTATGAGATCTTGCGGGAACATGGTTTAGAGTGCTCAAGGGAAGTCACTGCCAAATTTCGCCATATTGGAATGATACATTTGTTTGAAGATTGCATTCAATTTTTTTACAGTGTGACAAACAGATGGTGTGGGACCAACACATTATGATGAAGAAACTCCTGTTTTCGATGTGAAATATGCAGCTGATAATAAATCAGACGTAGATCAAGAATTTGAGCATAATTTAGAGGAAGAAAGTCACAGGATGACGACGAAATTAGATCTAGATCAAGATATCGATCTAGCAGTAGATTCTAAAGATCTGGAGGTCTTGATCTGTGTAATGAAGCTGGCACAGAAAGAGTCTGAATTTTATTGTTTTGTCACTCTTATATCCCAAAACTAGTACATTTATCACATTCAGGATTGATTTCTCAACAAACTACACCTGACTTCATGTAAAATATGTAAAATGTATTTTATCCTAACTTTTTTTGAAAACCACTGGAGTTTTTGTCCCAATTATCTCCTTGGTACTTCCAGCTTTCAAAAATTAGTCTGGCCTGGTACTGAATGGGTTAATATCAAGTTATATGACATTAAGAAATGTAATTCATCATTTTCATTCATAACAACTTTCCAAGTCAGAATTCCAGAATTTGCTCCTCATTTGAGTCCGCCAAAGAAATAGCATTCAAATATGGCATTTGAACTACCCGCAAATTCTGAAGCTATGACACATCCTCACTGTGTAGAAAGTGCTATTTTTTGTTCCTTAGAATCTCTCTAAAAATACAACAGAAACAGAGAATAGAAGACAATTACACAATAGTAAGAACTCACTTCTGCTGATTCCAAGTCCTTGTTGTATGATTTGGGTGGAAAACGCATTGCCTGCGGAAAAAAAAAAAAATAATAACTATGAAAGAAAAACCTTCAATCACACTGGCTTCAAATTATGGTAATTAGAGGATATATCGCGAGCTCATTTCCTTGTTGTCCTATCTCCATTTTGGGCGATTTGGAGATACAGTGGACCCTCCGAGTTAAGACCCTTCAAAATGTTCATGAAAAAGGTCTTAACTGGGAGGGAGTCTTAACTGAGAGGTTCACCAAGTAATTACTGGAAGCTAAAAAGAAAAACTATATCCACCTATCATAACACTGCAAATAGTGTAAAATAACTGTAATTTACCTTGCGTTCCTCTTTGTATGAATACATTGTAAAATAACGATAATCTACCTACTTTTCCTCTTTGCATACATCCACATTTTGACTTGAAAGATAAATACAGACACGTAGTGTCACAAAGAAAGAACTTTTGGGAAAGTTTTTTTTTATTATGTGTTTTGTTATACTTATAATGAAATAAAATTATGGGCTGATATGGAAACTATGCTTATAACGAATGGTTTTCATTTCTGCAATTGCTCTTTTTTTTCATTTTGACTGAGCATGACCGAGACCAAGCTCAGATACCGGACCAGTTTCTTCTGACGAAATCGTCCATCCATGCGGCATGAGTGCGTCAAGTACCGGTGCCCACAATGTGCTGTATTGCCTTGCAAATTCGCGCAAGATTGACAGGAAACATAGTGTCGGCGATCATCTTTGATATGGGGCCAGCCGCACCATGGTTCACACGTGGATGTGTTTCTCATTGCAAGGAACTTGATCACCAGACTAGAGGGTAGCAACTCGGAGGTCCTTCATATAGAAAAAATGTTCGTCATACAATTTTAGTTCGTAACCGAGAGGAAGTACAGAGATGTCAATCTGTCTCCATGAAAAAGTAGGAAAAGTTCCTCGAATATTCTTTAGCAGCACATAAAACTGGAGAACGTTAATGGTAAATAGTACCGCATTTAAGGCCAAAAGAGAAATTACTGACAGTCAAAAAGTTGGAATTCCTACTAAAGTAGGAAATTTGACATCCCTGGAAGTAGTGACTGAGAGGATCTTAACTCGGAGGGCCCACTGTATACATGTCATGTGAAAAAGGGATAATAGATCTACCATATACTGTAATCATTTCATCGATCACTGACCCAAACAGGTAGATTTTGAAAATCATTTTTTTCCTTTCTCCTATGTGCAAAAACAGTTGCTAAACACACCTCATTAATTTTCTCAAAATGTGAAAAATGGAGATAGGGCAACTGAGAACTAGGCTCACGATATAGGTAACTGTAAAAAAACAGCTCTCTGTCTTTGATATCAAGCTGTAATGTTAAATCCTGAGAAAAATGCCATGAGACATTGTGTAGACCCACCTCTGCAAATCTTGCTACACGAAATCTTCAGTGTCGCTAGCAACCCACTCAAGTCAGTCCGCTAGCAACCCATTCAAGTCAGTCCACTAGCAATCCACTAAAGTCAGTCCGCTAGCAACCCACTCAAGTCAGTCCGCTAGCAACCCACTCAAGTCAGTCTGAGTATTTTTTTCACCAGAGAGGAAAAACTGGCATAAAATTATTATAGAAAAGAGCTTTTTCAGATTTTTCCTGCATTTCTTTAGATCAGTTTGACTCACGACGGTATTACACTATGTATTTTTAGCTCACCTTGAATGGGGATAAAAACCTTGAATTTCCCAAATGTCAGACTTACAACACCACAAAATGCTGGCTACAGGAGAACCGTGAAAAATCTCATGGTGCTTTGCTTTTAATATTAAGAATAAGACCTTAGAACATGGATTAATAAGTTAAAAAGCACCATGATGCCCATTTATTGCCAGCTTATCCAGAGGCAGGACATGGGGAACTGGATGCATAGGCACCATAGTACTCATCTAATACTGCAGGATCTTAGCTAGGTACTACACATCATCATATTATAAAAATATCCTGTCATGGCTAGGATCAGCCTTTTTGGAATCTTTAATCAAGGCCGCACAAAGCTGCATTTTTATATCTTTAGTACACTGATAGATCTAGACGAGCCTCCAAAATGAAGAGAAAGATGCTGGACTTTATCTACTTCCCCAAAACTCTTTAACAATTATTAATCTACCCCCCACCCCCTCTTTTCTTCAAAACAAAAGACTGAAACAGAATTACCCAGAGGTCAAGCTGTGCATACAAAATTGTCAGTGACCTAACCACATATTATCTATCACCTCCTAATTTCCCTTGCCTTAGTCATCATCTCTTATAATGACTTTCTCTTATATTGACATCATTTGAATACCTATGATATCAAGAATCAATATAGTCCATATAGCACTGTGTTTTACTAATCTACACTTGAACTTCATTTCCTGTGGACTTGATAGTAAAATCACTTCGATCAGGAAACTCCAGGCTTACCTTAACTGACTGGTTGTGAATGTCCAAGCAGAAACTGATTCTCTGGTGGAAGGCTGCCATGGGTTCCTTGGTGCTGTAGACATCGCCTGTCTCTTTAGACTGCACATAGCCGTTCTCATGGTCAATGGTGGCTTCAATCACACCATCTCTGATAGCCTGCACAATGATTAAAACAGCCATTGCAGTTCAATGCGTGACCATAACCAAGGATTCTCTCCTATTAGACTGCTGAGATAAAAAGGACTAAGTAGTTAACTGGACATACAGATTCTCTTCTTTTCCTTCAGTACAATTTTCAGAATAAGAGCCTGAAGCTAACACAAGTAAATGTCAAAATTCAACACACATGCACACATAATACAAACAAATACAAAACTGAGCAGCATCACTATATAGCCAACAGATAATGTGATAGTATTAAAATTATATATTATATGTACAATACCACAAATGTCAAAGTGTCTTGGAAAAAGAGGAAATGCTTCAGTGTGTTTTTCCATGCTACACCCTTGCAATGGGATGTAAACCCTGAGGTATCTTTACAGTAAAAGATACAATAATTTGTGGCTAACTGAAGCACACATGATTAGCAAATAAAGTCTTTTTTCCTACTGAAAGTAGTTTCACATTTGTAATACATTACTTACTGTCTAAGCCAATGTGAGCCTTGGAGTTCTAAACCTACATCAGCGGTCCCTACTATAGGGTAAACCTGCCCTTCTCCCTGCCGCCCCCCCCCCTCCTTCCAAGCAAGTTATGGCTGTCGTCTGGGTTTCTTCTTAGTTGTCCATATGCATGACAATATTGTGAGTAAACACAGGGAGGGCCAAAAGTAGGCTAACACTTTGTAGGTAGGCACTTTACATGTCCTAAATTATGTAAGTATTTTGCTACAATTAAATTTCTTAGTTACTATCAAATTAGTTTAACACATTCAAAATGGTTTAAGAGTTGATATAGAAGAATGGTTTGGCTAATTTTGACCTAAAGCACAACACAAATAGTGAACTGCTTATGATGCACCCTATATAAAATATCAAACCAATAATACAAGCCCATATTTACTATCAGGCCTTTAAGGACACTGTTACAAGAAACATCTTTTGAAAATATTTTTAAAGCACACACAGACACACACACAAAAGACAAGTAATCTCACCTTGGCCACAATGAACTCGGCATCTTCCGGACTATCCAAGGCCAACCTCTTGGCAATGTCGGTGAGAGAAATACGTGAGTAGCTGAGACTGATCATACGCACACCTGTCTTGATCACGTTGTGTCTTAGGCGCACAATCAGTGTGTATGTGTTCTCCGCTTGGAACTTGCTGCCAAACTTGGCCAGGGTTTCATTAAACTGCTGCAAGTTGCCACCTCTGACAGCTGCGATAAAAGCAGTAATTATTATGATAACATTTGTATGCACCATAATTACCTCTACAATCATAATAGTTATAATAATTAACATGGATTCTTTTGGAAGAAGCAAACATCTCGTATTTAACCCCTAATTCCCCTTTCATGACTGGATGAGTCCACTGAAAAACAGCTGAGACTGATTAAAATCAACTCCTCAGGATCAAAAACATTACTGACTTCAAACAAGGCTGACATTAACTGATTCAAAGACACAAAAATGTTCCTATGCATAGTGAAACTTCAAAATCACAGATGTTCTCTCTCTTTCTTTATAGTTTGTCAGTGACATTAAGGTTTGAAGTTGGGTGAACACTTGACTGTTCAGAAATTGAACTGATAATATTGATTCTCACCTTGTGTCAGCTGAAAATATGGTGCCAGCGTTTTCCTCATTGCTGGCTGCCTAAACACAGATCTATCAGGAATTTCTCCCAGTAAAAGTTCAACAGTGATCGCCAGTTTCTGGACCTGGAAAAGGAAATATGAAAGAGTGTACAAAAATGCTAACATACAACAAATGCAAATTTAACAACCGTTAAAAAAAAACAAAAAATGAAATGTACTGAATACACTGTACAATCATTTTTTTTTCTTTTCTTTGAATCTGAAAGATGGCTTCTGTGACAAGATTTGTCTCATACAGTGGAACCCCTTAATAACGACTTGGCAAAATGTAGGCAAAATCAGGTCGCATTAGAGGGGGGTCATAATTCTGGGTTAAAGGTTCTGACATGTTATGTCCCTTGAGTAGACTCCCTAATAATAATGACGCAATGGAGCAAAACTCTTCTAACAAAAATTTATATCGTCTCTTTAATTATTGTAGGTCCTACTTCAAGTTCTTTCTGTCAATTCTAAAAAAGACAAACAACAGAAAAATGACAACAAAAAGAAATCTCTCGAACAATTTCTGTTCACTATACATAAAGCAAAGCAGTTGGTTAACATGATGACAGCGCGTTATAATGTAGTTATGGGCAGACCGTCGTCTTCTGTCCAATGACGTACGCGCAAAGACATGTATTCATAAGCTAAGCAGATCGTCAGCATTCGCCCAGACATTTGAGTGGAAGATCCCAGAATGAATCTAGATCTAGATCTGCATCATTTAGATCATGGTCAGCAATATGCGGAAAGGAACGACACGAGCGATCGTGGACCAAGCGATGATCACTAATCAGATCATCAATGACAGGCGCACGTGAATGATCTTTTATCGTGAAGGCGGGACGGGCAGGGTGAAATACATAACACTACATGTCCGGACTAGGCTATATCATGTACTGTTGGTGTACAGAGGCCTTAGCAACGGCGACAGGCAGGACCACTGCCCATAGCAACAGACGGGAGAACGCAGTTTTCGTGCTTGACTATGAATGAAAACTATACTCCAGAGGCATTCTGAATGACATCAAAATGCGGAAAAACTAGTATGAAATATTCAAATTTGTCCGAATGCGAGATTCTTTTAGACACGTTCTGTGCACTGGTGAACACATGGCACGCGGCTGTGATATGCATTATCTTCGGCCTACTGCTAGTAGTAAGCCTGCTAGATAAGTCTACGAGTGGACTGAGACCTTCCGCTTGGACTTGGGCTTTTGGTTTCCCGGGGCTGATACTCGTGCATGATAAACTGCAAAGGTCGTAATACGGGGGGATTTTGTTTAAAAACAGCCCAAAACCAGAGGTCATAAGTCGCGTTTGAGGGGAAGTTGCTATTCCGGGATACTTTACTTAGAGAAATATATCCGTCACTGAGAAAAAAGTTGCAACAGAGGGGAGGTCATTCTTGAGGGGCTCGTTATCGAGAGGTTCCACTGTATAATGTAATGACACAATTAACCAAAAACATCATATTGATTATGATGAGTTTATAAAGGTTCGCAGCTCTGCATAAGCATTCCAGTAAAAATGAAGTAAGCATGCTTTACTTTAGGGAAAAAAAGCATTGAACTATGGCTTCTCTGTGCCAGGGTACGCAGGCTGAGAGGCAATTTCTGTGACTCTATGATCAATAAAGTCCAATTTTTTTAACACTACCCCCTTTGATATCTAATTCATGTCATCTGGTTGTGTGTCATTATATCCACTTTTTCTGACAAAATGAGACTCACAGTAAGGCTAAATGTTTCTTTTAAGGCACCCAACTCCTCAACATTTATAGCTTTGTCTTCAAAGTGTAAACTTTCCCCTCCGAGACTGGTCGTGGATCTGCGAAGTTTGTCGTCTGATGGAAAGACTCTGGCCATGCTGAGATGTTTGTCCTTTAGGTCTTCATCTTCCATATCCCTGGATGACCGACATTAAGAACAGTGATGAGAAAATTTACGAAGTCTGACATAACAACACAAATTATGACAAAGCAATTCCAGATTATGAGAAACAGATTTGCAATCATATAACTTTACAGTTCATATTTATATAAGAGATTAGTTTACCAGCTCTTCTGTATTGAATGAAAATGAATGAGGTATTTCAAAATCGGTCATATGACCGAGAAAACATCACTCAGATATGGCACTGTTTATATTATGTCTGAATGTTTATCATTCTTCAACACTAGTCAGTCATGCAGAGACAATCAACGTGTAGGCGAATATTCCTCGGTCATGTGCCCGATCTCGAGACACCTCATTATGATTGTTACTTCTATGGTACCTAAAGTTAGATTCTGCTAAACATAAGAACTAAGATGAATATACGCTGCAGAAAAGAAAAAGACAAGTTGATATGAAATTCTTCTCTCTCCATGGCAATGCCCACATTCTATTTACCAATTCAGTATCCCCCCAAAAAATGTATTGTTACACTGATTTACATGAGCGTCTTCACATCAGACAAACTGCAAGAATTCAAAGATTCCTTTATTACAAATGTCCATGCCAGTTGACATCCTATATCTACAAATATCTTTTTTAAATCAACGCATCAGAACTGGGTTTCAAATCATCAGACATATCTCTTACAATACTGAATCTCCTCTCCTGATTTAAACAGCATTTGTTTTCCAGTAAAAAAAACTGTATCTACTGTTTCTGAATAAGAGGACAAAAGATTGTAACTAAGGTAGTTTAACTGCTGATTTAAGATGTACATCCTGTTGTCTGACTGATTCTGACAAAAAACATTTTCAAAAAATGAGAAAAGAACAAATGATATTCAATGTATTTTTGATGATTTATATTATCAGTCTGCAATTATAGCTCACTGCATTCTGCAAATCTCGGACCTTTTTCTCTCTTTCTTTTTCACGTTATTTATTGTTCAGGATGTAAACATTGTTATCTACAAAAACAATTATTTTGGCTGTCTCTTTGTTACTCTGTCACGATGTTTTGATTTATTTCTATAGTTTTTTCACTGTAGATTGCCCAATTCTGAGTGAAATAAAGGTGAAAGTTACTAAGTAATACATTAAAGCTTCTTAATAGTCCTCAATGATCACATATGACAGGAAACTAAAACATATGTCTCGCAGCCAGTCAGAATGAGACGTTTGTTGATTTTTCACCATTTGGGGTTTTTGGCATCATATGATAATTTATTTCATACCCTTTCAGATGGTGGGAAAAGTTCTGAGCTAGCTTTATTCTAGCCAGACATATTGCAGTTTAAAGAGACAAGGGGGGGGGGGGGGGGGGGGGGGGGGGGGGGGGGGGGGGGGGGGGGGGGGGGGGG
>JBCAUA010035274.1:0-12158 GCA_038406235.1 Peronia verruculata | reverse complement strand
ACATACATACACACATACATACATACATACATACATACATACATACATACATACATACATACATACATATATACATAGCTGTCTACCTAACTACCTACCTACCTACCTTGAAGGCAAGGCTGTCGTATGATTAGACAAGCAGAGAGTAGTCGTCAGGGGTAACCATACAAAAATGTGCACAACCTTGGGTTTCATAATTCCTATATTTAGCCGTATTTATCGCTTCCCCCTCACAGCTGTGGACTAATCGAGCTATTTCCTTATCCCTATTGAAGTGTGCTTGAACGTAATGACTTGTGTCAGGTCCCAGCAGATAGCGGCTGATACAAATAGCTGTTGTTTGACCTGCTTACGAATCAGCTGATGTAAACTTAAGCATTCAGAAACTATTGGGTTTTTCAGTCATATGACAGCTCAGTGTTGCATGCTAATTTTGAACGCGTGCCAGGTTACGTCACTTTTTGGGGGAATCCCCAGGCTGTTGTGACTTCCTCTATAATTAACTCTGGCTCAGGCAGACAATTTCAGTCATTTAGTTAACCCTTTCGTTACCAATTACTGAATCAATTATCTGCAAATTGCATTTTATCAAAATGTATTTCAATCTAAGTGCCCTTAGTTTCCCAGGCTTTCATGGAGTTCCTTTGGGGATTTCTGTCACCTGTATAACTCCTCTGTCTCTTACCTTCAGGCGCCCTAGGAAAAACAATTCTTAGTATCTCTGTATAAACTGGTAGCGAAAGAGTTAATATCACGTTCTATTGACCGTCACTTCCTGTATGAAACTAATAATACATACTACATACATATGAAACGTGAGATGTAGATACTGTAAAATCACAATTAGTTTTCTTCCTGGCATGAGTAAGGGCCATTACTGTAATAGTAGATACTAGAAGAGAACTCACGGCCTCCGTGGGAGATTTTTTAAATATAGCCCTGCACCTTAAAGTGTATGGCAAAGCATGCGCACCTCCATGTTGATATTTTGGTTGATTAAACTGAAACATACTCAAAGAAAACGTGCTTTGAACGCGTCATACTCCCGAACGGACAATTCGGATCAAGCACCCTCACGAGTTTATTATTCAATTACTATCGCTTTTTTAAGAATAACGTCAAAGATAATAGCTTTTTTTCGGGTTTCTGGACATAGAAACACAGATCCATATGCAACAATGTTATGTTCCAAATTTGGTATGGATCCGTTTAGTAGTGTTCGAGTCTATAGTCTAAGCTTATTGTGGGTTTTCTTGCAATTGTATAATATAGATAGCCAATATACAGATATTGTTTTCCTATTTTGACCGCTTGCATTATTGTTCCTGCTGGCATTGTTGGTCGTGTCATTAAATGTCAGGCTTTGTGCTGTCTTTTCCTGAAGTAAACACACACACACACACACACACACACACACCACACACACACACACACACACACACACACACTAACTAATTAACTAACTAACTAATGTTGTGCTGTGCACGAGGTGCCACGCACGATCTGTGAAATCATCACTAGGTTTTACCATGCAGGATTTCTGTACAGTCCCATCAGCATCCAATACTGCCCCTTTGTTATTATTTGTTGTTGTTGTTGTTGTTGTTGTTGATGTTGTTGTTGTTGTTGATGATGATGTTGTTGTTGTTGTTGCTGTCTATGTGAAGCATATATACAATCTGTTGTGTGATGTGTTTTTGTTCTGATTTGAATTTGCGTCCTTTGATCCTTCTCATTGATCTCTGCCTCTCTCTCCCTCTCTCTCTTTCTCTCTAGTCTGTATTCCTCCTCACCCCACCCCGCCCCCACTCTCTGCGTACCCTGTTAACCCCAGGATGTGGAGAACAGCTGTGCAGTTTGGCTCTTCAAAATTCAGTTGTCTTAAGTGCGAACCTCACAGGAAAGTCACTCATCCAGTGTCAGTATTAAGGCTGAAGGTCATTTTTTATGACCAAGAATCTGAACTCCCTACAGCTGCAGCTGTCTCAAAAGTGTGGTGGTGATACTTAAACTAAACAGACGTTCTAGGGTTAATGTGCAGTATACCAGCTGTTTGTAATGGTAATCCATACTTGAAAAAAAAAAAAAAGGTCGATGAATTTCGTTTGCTCAATGGTTGTGTCTGTTTTTGTTTTTCTCTTCCCATCAGACCAAATTGAATTCCAAGTGTCATTCCATCCATTTGTCGGGAGCTCATGTCCAGGGGATCCATGTCATTGGGACAGAAAAGTAGGTCAAGGCCTGAGGTGATTGACAACTGAGCAGGGAAAAGAGGACCGGGCGGTCAAGGAAGTCAAAGGTCAAGCAAGAGTGCCAGGGTCACCGTGCGGACATGGAAAGGGGAGAGGAGGGGGGGGGAGGTGTCTTCATAATGCATACTTATTTGGATGCTTCTCTCCTCTCTCTCTCTCTCTTTCTCTCTCTCTCTCTCTCCCTTTAGATTCTCCTCAATAGCAGGATGGATTTGTAGTGGGAAGGTATTGTATGGTTTTGGCTTGGTTTTTTTTGTTTATTTGATGTTTTTTTTTTCTTACTTCCTTGTGTACACACCAGCCATTGCACAAGCATTCTTATGGGGCAAATTTATCTCATTGCAAACTTACCAAGAGGAGATGAATATTAACGGAAATTTTCCGTATTTCATTGAGGCCCTACTATCAATAGCTGTTTCAGCCCCCTTCAGAAAAAAAGTCATTCCTTTAATAGCTAAATTATGTTTAGAAGGATCGAGAACAATACAGTTTCACGCTGACAAGTGGTATGAGAAGGGAGAAGTTAAATGCAGATTTGGCCGGTCAAGAGTTAACTATTCTCTTCCTCTTTGGGGCTATTTCAGTCCTATTCGCAAGGTGAAATTGCTAGATCTTATCCTCGGACCATGATTGGTAGAAATAGAAAAGCTGTTCTCGGGAAGATCCGTTTCTCAGTATCTGACTTGTTTACTCAGCTAGAAAAGGGGAAGCTTCCAGAGCACAAGTAGTGAAGTCACATTTCATATATTTGAGCCCAGCTCAAGAAAGTCCTAATAAAAAAAAAAAAAAATACACTGTACTTTTCAGAAGTAGATGAGAACATCCATATAATCACAGAATGTAGAAATGGACTTGCTAGAATTGCATGTTATCTGAACAAAAAATTGTTTTCTCTTTTCAAGATAGATTCTCTCAAACTGGACTTAAGTACTTTTATTGTAGGATCTTTAGTTTATGTCCATGATATTATGGTTTGTTCTCATTCCAAGACAGATCGCTTTTATCTTCCAATACCTGTAGCTATATAGATAGAACTGATATGCTTAATTCTAGTAAAATATTGTTTAAAGACACTGTCAAACTTAGGGGCTTGAAAACCTGAGGGTGTGGCTGTAACAAGGAAAGAAAACCCACGACCAGCTGGTGTCAGTATGACGGAGGGTAGGAAGCTGACAGTGTGAAAGGCTCGGAAAGGATCATTGGTACCTCAGGACAACGGAGATGACAGATTCGTACGGCCTGTCTCGGTCAAGAGTCTTATGGAAACAATTTGTCATTTTTACCATGGATGCTGTTTGTCATATGATCATATTTTCTCATATTTCTACACTGTACACACCTGCATCAGATCAAATATGTCATGTATTGGATGTACCCACCATGTACCTCTGCACTGAAATCAAAATGAGATGCGACACAATGAAATCAGGCTCTTGTAAAATGTTGAGCATATAGAGTTATTGGTATCACTGTAAAGATTATTCATTTCCTGTTCTGTGTGTGAAAAAATGATTGTTCTATCCTAAGCAGAAGTTGGGATGTTGGCAAACAAAGACGATGGAGGTGATCTGTTGCTGCAGCTGAATTTATCGACAAAATGGCCAATCACTTTTGTTAAATCCTTATTAACCCTTGTTAGGCCAGGCCACCAGATTACAATTTTTGGGCTTTTATTCGATCTATTTCTGTAGATGGAACACTGAAGTGCATTTTTAGAGTGACACAGAGGGGTTTGGTGAAGAAAAAAATGCTTAAAAAATTCATTCACTATTGAAAAATGTGATTTCTCTGGTGGTCTCACTTTGACAAGCTTCTGATTTCATCATGTTGCATCTCAAATGTAAGATACTCTACATGTTCTGTGTCTGTGCTGTGGTCCCCCCCCCCCCAAAACTGACTCAGCAAGGGAAACTACTGGCATAATTGATGTGCAATAACTGGTACTGCTTCCTCTTTGTTTCATTCAAACGTTGATATGCTTTTTGAGGCTGTTTTGGAGGATCACACTATACTTTATATATCCCTGTATTTTATAGTCTGAAACTGATTTTTTTTTTAGATTGAGAGTGAAATTGACGCATCTCGACAGATTTGGTGTGAAATTGAATGTCTAACACAGCCTTTCTGACCATCAACCAAACTGCTTAACTTTGCCAAGTACAAGATCATCTCAGATCAGCTTTGTCAACAAGGAAAAAAAAAACAAAAAAACATCACTTCCTTTCTAGTTATTTGGAATATGTTGGGGAAACTTTTGAAAAATTCATCCTGTGAGGAAAATGGTTTATTTCTCATCCTGACACTTTTTTCATGATTTTTTTTTTTTTTTTTTGTCCTCCTCATTTCTATCAGGAGCAAAATGACTTTTTTTCCCTCTTTATTTCCAATGCTTGTTTTATATCTCCTCTACATGGCAGGGGGAAGTAACTAAATTGGTTAAAAAGAACAATATGCAGCTCATCTCGCTCTCACCACTGGGATGGGTCTGTGATGTAAATGGCAGAATTAGGACTGGAGACATGTTGATTTCATACCCACTGTTATGACTGAAAGGGGTTCTGAACAAATGTAAATAAAATCAGGCTCTCGTCAAATTTTGAGCATATGGAGTTAATGGTTTCACTGTAAAGATTAGTCATTTCCCTTTCAGTGTGTGAAACCAAAAATGTCTGCCAAAGGTATAGGTTGAGATATTGGCAATTAAAGATGATGAGGGTGACCTGTTGCAGTGGCTAAGCTGAGTGTGAAAATGGCCAATCACTTTTGTAAATCCTTATTAATCTTTGTTAGGCCATGCAATTTTTGTACTCGATCTAATTCACCAAATTTAGCTCTGAAATGCATTTTTTGATTGATATAGAAGGGTTTGGTGAAGAAAACAAATTACGTTAAAAATTCATTCACCGTTGAAAAATACACTTGATTTCTCTGGTTGGCTCAGCTTGACGAGTGCCTGATTTCATCGTGTCGCGTCTCAAATAGCAGTATCATAGCATAGGTCTGGGAGTTTTGTCCTTCTCTGTTTGTCTCTCTCTCTCACCGTGCTATCCACATGTTTGTACATGAAAGCGATATATACGCCTTTGCTATTTCTCAATGTTATCAGCTGCCTGTACACAAACAAACAAGCAAACAAACAGACAAACAAGTCTGGACTCTGTATGTTGATCAGATATCACTTATATCCTATGACACAAACTACTGTATATCCCTGATTGGTTTAGACTTTGATATCACGTATAACCTCCATACCTTGTAGCCTCCTGTAGTTGATGAATTGACAGGGTGGGGAGTGAAATAGATGGTTAACAAATGCCTGTGTCTGCTGACACGTGCAGAAAAATTTCCACAAATCTTTCAACTTTATTCACTTACCGACAGTGGCCATGTGCTGTCAAAATGGTCAAGGTTTCCCATCTGGACTTGTCTAAAATCAGGCAATCATCCTATGCCTTTTTTTTTCTTTCTTTTATACAGCATGGGCCAGAGTTTGGGACTCACGTTTGAATGTTATTTCTCAATATGTTTGTTTTATTGCTGTTGTAGCATTTTTATTATTTTGTTAGTTATTGTGTGTATGTTATTGTTATTGCATTGTTTACATAATTTATCTTTGAATATGCTTTTCAGTTTTTTCTAAGAATTTGATTTAAACCCATAACCATAGAAAGAAGTTTACATTTGAAATGGGAAATCTGGCCCTCTCTCTGTGCTCTGCACCAGGAACAAGAGGTCATCATGACAGACCGATCACAGTGTTAGATTTTCTCACAGACATCGTAAGACTCTAGATTCATATTTGTATAGGCCAAACAGCAGAATTTTGTCTCCGAAACATCCAGTCTTGTCTCATAATGATATGGCAGCTATTGGAAGGTCCCTCGGCACCGGAGTGATCCAGTAGGTTATTTAACGCATTTGGAGAAAATATCTATCATTAGCAAACTAAAAAGAACTTAGATTGTGATCCATGTCTGTGTGGGTCACGTGACCGAGTCATCCAGCAGTTACGTGCCGTACAATTTTTGTTTCTATGGTCACCTAGCTCTACTGGGACTTTCGGTTACTGCGCCCAGAGCAAGAATGTCAAAAAGTTGAGAAATGTTTAAAACTTAATTTGGAATTAATGCTTCTTGATACATCATCAGCAGACTCATAGAGTTAAAGAAGTTAATTTCAATGCTTTGATTGTTTGTAAAACTTGCTCTTGATTGCCATACATATGATAATAAAATGATTCCAACGTGTTCAGTCGCAGTGTCATTTCATAGTGATGGATCATCGCATTGGAAATCTGATGGCAACTTTTGATATCTTCTGTGCAAACAGCATTATCATTTAGATGTTCTTTTTTTTTCAAATAGATTTGTGGCTGTATGTACAGGAGGTATTTTCTTTGATGACCAGTATGTTTAGATATTGTTCCTTATGCTGGACTGAGCTGTCACTGAACTGTACGTGAAACTGTTAACAGTTGCTTTGAGTAACAAAGGTAGAAAGGACTATTGCTATAGTTGGAATGTTTATCTCTACGCTTATGATTCCAAACTTGATAAACCTGCAAAACTATCTGCTTTTTTTTTTCTTTTGATTTTTCTGAAGATACTTTTTTTTATTTTTGAGATTGAAGAGCAGTGTGTGGCTGTTCTAGGTTTTACCCACAATCTTGCATGTTAGGAAATTGTTGCACTCTTGGGGTCCCTTGTGCATTTACATAACCATGTAAATAGTTTTGAGTCTGCAGTTATTTCAAAGTGCCATCCAGTTTTAGCCCCTAACACCTCCTTGACACAATGTCGGTAGCAAACCTGACAGATTTGGTTCTAACCCAGTAAAGGCAGATCTCCTCTCTGGTCTGTGGACTGGCACACCAGTACCTGTTGTATCGTAGTGGGTTTTCATGAGAACATATTTATTCCTCTGCCACATATACTCAGAATCTTAACGCAAACATTCAGTGGAATGGAACAGATGAGATGTAAACATTTATATTGAGATATTTAGACGATTACTCTAAAGTTTTCCTAGAGTAGTACATGACACTATATTTCGGTTAACACTTAGAATTAACCCGTCTATGAAGTGTTGATTGTTTTTTGAAGTAACTTACAAGAATGGCATATAAATGGAGTTCAGTCATATCGCATCCCTCTCACATTGGAGAGGGACCATTCTCTGTGTCATTGATGTGACATTGACCATACCCACCCACCCCCACCCCCTTCCCCTTTCTCGATGTCTGTCCTCTGCACACCTGTACTGACATCTTTTGACACAACATTTTTTCCCTGAGAACACTCTATTTAGAAAATGAGAAAATTATGATTTAGTTTTGTGATCAAACCGAAATTTGCTACATACAATAAACAGAATGAGATTCTGTGCAAAGGAAATGATGCTATGGTTTGACTCGTAATCAGATTGGGCAGGATAGAATCTGTGCTGCTCAGTTCTCGGACATTTGGAGTTGTTGATATCACGTTAAAACTTAGTTGTTTCCTTTCTGCTCGTGAAAAAAAATCTTTGTTTTCGCTTGAGTAGAAGTCAAGATGTTGGCAGTTCCAGGCAGTGAGGATGAAATGTTTCAGTGGTTTGATTTAGTAAGAAAACTGCCGCCAATGAGTTTTATACATCCCTTTTATATCTCATTAGGGTCATACTACTGGATCGCATTTTTAAAAATTTGTTTTTCTCAAATGTATTTCAGTAAATTTAACTGAGGTACACTTTTAAATGAATCTGGAAGGCTTTTGTGAACGAAAAAAATTGCATAAAAATTTTTACTGATTAAGTTGAAAAACAAAATGGTGATTTGTAGGATGACGTCAGCTTGACATCATGTCATGTCTTGTGTTTGAACAGGTTAAGGAAATCGTTAGACCGATGAAAAAGTTGTTTGGTCTAAAGATGTCAAAACTCGCCAAGTTGATGTCATTTTCTTGCACGATGTCCAAAGTTCCTCAGCACGGCTGTTCTCTAACACAGATGTGGTCATCTACACACAGGAGTCACTATCATCGTCACACTCACCACTTCAACTGATTTGTCTCAAGTTTTTTTGTGGTTTCAGTGTTCACTGTCTCTGTGGACAACTTCATGGGCTGGTCTCTCATTGTTCTCAACCTCTGTTGAGTTTGTTCAGCCTGACCTTTTGGTGATTGTGGAAACTTTTATAACAAAGATTAAGATTTGCATGAACTCTGCAGAGATACGGAATCTCATATATGCCCAGGGCAAATGAGCCAAAACTTGTGCCGAGCCATTTCAAGCTACAGCCATTTTTACTATTTTCTGACTCAGATACCATTTTTTTTGGTTGTTTTTTGTTTCCACGAAATGAAAATCAACCTTTTGTAATCTGACCAAAAAAAATTTGTGTCTGAGTTGGGAAATAACCTGAAATTGCCAGGCACGACCTATGACTCATTTGCCCCAGGGACATGACATATTTCAAATTGGTTTAGAACATATTCTGAATCTGAAATATTTTTTGGAGGCAAGTCCTGTGGTGCAGAGAGTTACAAATAAACATTTCCAGTAGCAAAAAAAAGTATTTCACATCAATGGGCTCAAATTGAATGTCCCTGTGGCTGATGAGCAATGAGAGACAAGCCCTTGACAGCTGTGTGAGGGTTTGTAATGTTGACCCGGCAAAGTCCACTGCCAGCACTGATCAAGGTAGTCTGAGGTCAGCCTGGGATAGCCTGGCTGGTCAGTGCTGGACAGTGTGAGAGTTTGTTTGTATGTCTGTCTGTCTGTCTGTCCATTGAACTAGTGGCAGCAGTTTAGTGCGTCATCATCATTGTGCTACTTCACATTTGGAGCCTGCTGGTTTATACATCACAACTAGAGCCTTTCTGGTACATGTCTATATATATATGTGACAGTTAGACCCTTTGCTGGTATATAGCCACAGCTAGACTCTTTGCTGGCTAGCTACCTAGTTGTATTGAGAACCCTGCAGTGGGAGCTCTCGATACGTAGGCAAGTATATCTTAGCTAACCATCTCCCATAGTTTTGCAATTTACCCAGCGCACATTTAGAGCATGCAGTTAAGTCTAAGCAGTTTGAGATCAAAAATGAAAAAAAAAAAAAAAAAGAAAATGTATTGTGAAGTTTTTTTTTAAAGTTATCCATAAGCCGATAAAAATAGATAAATAAATTAATAAAAATAGCACAAAACACAAGAAAGAAAAGGAAGAATTTAAATTTGGTGTAAATGTGTGTCAGGATGTTGAAAAGGAGTAAAGCATAACAAAAACAAGGATGGAAAAAGAAGAAAGAACAATTTTAGAAATTAAGTGAAGTCTTGAATTAGATATGTAGTGTGATGTTGTAGGTGTGAGTTGTGTGTTGAGCCGTGTGGTAGCAACTCAACTGACATATTGTACACAGCCAGCAGGTATTTCCTCTTATTTTATTCTCATAAAGATGACCAAAAAAAAAAATATTGTTGTGTTTTGTGTTTGTGATGTCACCGCGCTGATCACGTATATAATTTGTGTGTCTCCATATCAGGTAAATCATCTGTGTTGTATTCTGGCACACTTTGCCATCCGTGTTGTCTGTCATACATAATACGTGTATATATGTACTTGTGTACGGAAAACCAAACATTTACCGAGGACATATTACGGGAATTAGATCTAGGAAGAAGTGTAACCTGATTTGTCTAATTATATGTGAATTTCTGATGCGTTTGATTTCTTTGGTAAATTTTTCAATTTAATGAATCTTATGTATGTATTTGAGTTTTGTATATATTCTTACTATGTTTCATATTACATCAGAATGATTCAGACATTGTTCATATGATTTTGTTTTTCAGCACTCATGTAGACTCTTGAACAGTTTGAAATCATTACTTGATATTGTTGGTATGGAATGTGACACAATGAAATCAGTCTCTGGTCAAAGTTTAAGCACATGGAGTTATTGGTATCATTGTGAAGGTTATTCATTTTCCTTTCTGTATGTGAAAAAGGTTTTGTTCTGCCTTAAGTAGGAATTGAGATATTGGCAACTGAAGATAATAGGGGTGACCTGTTGCTGCAGCTGAATTTAGTGAGAAAATGGCTGATCACTTTTGTCAATCTTTATCAGGCAATGCCTTTATATTACAGGTTTTGGGCTATTACTCAGTCTATTTCAGCAAATTTAACTCTGAAATGCAGTTCTAGATTGACATAGAAAGGTTCTGAAAAATAAAAACTGCATTCAAATTCATTCATTGTTGAAAAACATGTGATTTCTCTGGCCCCTCAGCCTGACGAGCACCTGAGTTTATTTTGTCACATCTCGTACTGCCTTCAGAAAAATTCATTATGAAGGCAAAAATCTTTTGTCTTGTTTTAGTTCTGTGACAGCAATACTGGCCAGTATTTTGTTCATCCCAGATCTATCCCAGAAAGGCTGATATATGACCTGGCTTGAATTTTCAGCATTACAACATGAGAATTGGTTCCTGATCAGTGCAAAGATGAAGACCTTGTTTGAGTTCTCTCTGAGAGATTTATTGACCACAACAGGTCAGGTCTGCTTTTTTTCTTTTCCAGATGTGCAACTTTTTCAATTCTTTTATCATATAACTGGCATCACCATAATGACGTGATAAAATGCTAGTTTTCTATCTTTCATTATGTACTCAAGGATATTTCTGTATTAATTGTAGGTAAGCAAAGCTGGACAATGAAAAATTTAAAAAGAGACCCAGTTTTTATTGAAGCAATTTTCAATCATTTGATTTGATGAGGGAAAAAAAAATGCATACTCAGATAATTTTTCTTTATACTTATTGGTCACATCATTTTCATATCTGAATTTGTTTACTGGTGTGTCAGATTGTTTGTCTGGAGAGTGTGCATGTGTCGTATATATATATAGTATGACATGAGAGTGAAGGAATTGTTTGTAAATGCTCACTTTCATTAGTGAAGATTGTCTTATTTTGACACGACTGTACTCAGCCTGTGACGACTGAAGACAAACGCTGTGAACTCTCAGCTGTTGCAATACATATAATGTCTTTGTCCGTCCGTGTCAGACGTCTTTCATTTCTTCCTTCATGTTGTTTTGTCCTGGTGGTTGATTGATAATGATGATAACGATTACAGTAACAAAACACACACATTTCTCCTGACAGTTCACACTCTGAAAATGAAATAAAATAAAATGAAATAGAATAGAATGAAATAAAATCAATTAAAATAAAAATTTTAAAGTGAAATCAAAGAAAATGAAAAGAAAGAAAAAAATGATATGCGTGATTAATAAAATAACAGGATATAAAATCAAATTTTAAAAAAAATTAAATAAAATTAAATCGAAAACAATTTTTTTAAAAATAGGTTAATATTAAAGAAAAGAAAATAGCCAACTAGAAAATATGGAGAAAATGTGATCACTGCGGTTAGTACATGAGTTTTAGCACATGCTCGTACACACAACAGACGTATGCAGTTACACACATTCAATTACAGTAGTTAGAAACACATACTCTATAACTTAATGTCAACAATAATCACCACAACAACAAACATTCTGACATATATGTCAAAGTTACTTGTCTGAAAGCCATGCCATACATAGGCCTAATATATAGAATGTTAACAAATTTAAAAAAAAAAAAAAAACATTGTTAAAGCCAGTCAACATAGAGGCAATCAGGAATGATTAATTTATCAAGGGTAAATCACATGTTGATCTGGTTAACAAATAAAATGTCTGTAGCCTACTGAATTTATTGCCCAAGGACTCCAAAATTACCCACACAAGTCTACATTAATAGAAATAGATCCATATCAAATCAATCGATTTTCAACTGCCAATGGATCTTTAACGTGCGTAACGTACACACGGGACCTCCGAAATATATTGGCCCTTATCCGAGAAGGCTAGACGTCGGG
>JBCAUA010035253.1:0-12158 GCA_038406235.1 Peronia verruculata | reverse complement strand
AGACAGACAGACAGACAGACAGATAGATAGATAGATAGATAGATAGATAGATAGATAGATAGATAGATAGATAGAGTACTTTACTAGGTATAGGTCACCTAAGTAACGTGTAAAAAACATCTGATCAACCTAAAGGTCTATAGAAAAAAAAAATAAAAATAATTCTTTTAAAAAAATTACAGTAATCCTTAATGCACAAAAAATGCGATGAAAAATATGATATGAACGATAAAAAGAATGCAATGGATTATTACACTGACTAGGGCTTACTTTTCAAGGTCGTTTAAGAAATATTTAATTTCATTTGTATTGTATCCATAAGCATTATATACACCTGGATAACACCTTTTCATGGATTTATGTCTGTTTATCTATTTTTTATGTAACTTTTTTTATATACAGGATCGCTTGCCACTTACAGCTCAATGTAATTGAGATTCTAATGAGCGATATTTTACCCAGAGCTTTACACATCTGTATTGATAAGCTATGATTAAAGAAATATCTCAACATTCAGATAAAGAAGAGAGAAGAAAATCGGTACAAATTTGAGCTGTGAAATATTTAAGAGGGGGATGGGGGTAGGGGGGGGGCGGGGGTAGACGAGCACGACTATGGCTATATTGTGGCAAATATGGTAAGAAAAAAAAGAGGAAAGAGAGCGGGAGAGAAGACAGGAGCAAGGAAAGGGAGAGAAAAGCTGTCACCCCTGGAACGTCGTGAATGACACCCCATGGGAGACACCCCACTGATGGCAAGCTTACACCACCTGCAGGTGGTAGCAGAGAACCTACTTATAAACCGCCCCGGGGGGGGCAGTAAAATACGTAACCTAGATCCACTGATATTTACAATGAAATGATTTTGATCCAGACTTGCTCTGTATAAAATGCTTTCCACTGTTCGAATAAGGACTCACTCAGGGGAGAAAGTGTGATAGAATGAGGGCTGGATATGTAAACATGACGATTATTTAAAGTGAACATAGAGGGGGGTGGGGGTGGGGAACAGGGGACGGGAGGGTTGTATCATGGATGTGACTTTTTTATATTGTTCCTAAAGGCAGAGATTTCAAATAAGAGTATAGAAGAAAACAGAAAAAAAAAAAAAAAAAGAAAATCGACGTTTTCATAGGGTTACCACGGCAGCGCCATCATCTTGGACTTTAACGTCCGTAAATTGATTTACTTTCAAATCTCTCTAATTCGCCAAATTTCAGGGGAACTTGATAAAACTTGGTAAACACATTGTTAATCAAAATATCTAAAGATGTACATATTTTTATCTTGTCCAGCCGAATAGAAATTTTTCTGGAAATTTTTGGAGATATCACGTAACGAAAATTTAAATGTCCCTTATTATGTATTCATTTATTAACTTTTTTTTCATATTAAAATGATATTCTTCTCTAAAACTTACCAACCAATTGGAACATGCATTTTATATCTACATTTTTGGAGGGTCTTGTTGTGAAAAGATTAACTCAATTTGGTTACAGTCGGTTTCAAAACAAACAAGCAGATAGCAAAATAGAGTAAAAAAGATAAAGAAAAAAAAAATCGAAAACAAAACAAAACAAAACAAACAAACAACTGGGTTTGAGGGTAAAAAAAGTGCGTTTGAATTTTTTTTTTTCTTCTTAGCGTAAAATTGACATGAAGAGTTTTTTGTTCGGCGTTTACCCTCTGAAAAGCTCTTTTTCTTCTTTTACATACAAGCCTCCCCTTTATGACTTCTGTGTCTCTTGTTGCCGTTTTTTTCTTTTTTCTCCGATTTTGGTGGCTTCTCCACATCATAATATGGGTGTGGCATATAGTCACTTTCGGCTACTTGAGGACCTCTTTGTGTCCCCTCCCCCACTTTTTTCTCCAAAGCAACCGTGTTTCCATCTTTTTTCACCTTTCCTATGTCATAATATGGTCCACAACTGAGCTCTGAAGTAGCAGAAAGAAAGCAAGATTTTTCTATTTACACAACGTGGAATTTCCTTTTAGAACGTTTACACTGATATTCTGTATGTTTTTGGCCTCATAGTGGTCACCCAGTGTCCATTCCTGGCACTGAAGCTCACCATATTGCTAGAAGAGGTCACAATAAAGTGATGATCTACGACTGAATGTAACAGCCAGATAGAGCCAAATCATGGTTGACAGTAAGCTAGATCTACCGTTGTATGACCATGAGTCAAACACGTTAGAATGGACATCGACTTTCTGACACCATGTTTTTTAGAAAAAGAGGGTCTTTTAAAGGAGGGGGGGGGGTCTTGGAGGTGATTTTTGTATTATTATTATTAAAGACAAACTATTTTACCTTTTCCATCGAATTCGGCATGTTCAAATTGAAAACAATGAAAAAAAAAATCGACTTTTCGATACGGTTGTCATGGCAACGCTGCCATCTTTGATTTTGGCGTCTAATTATTGACTAGAACTTTGCTGTAAAACAGCTATAAACTTCCCTCCAATCTAGAGACCTATGGAATGTCATCCAAGTAGTTCTACTCAAATTTTCAATCTAGCATTTTATGACTGAATGCATGCGTGTAATCTATAGGTCCGTCAGTCTGTATGTAGTTCTGTTTGTGTCTGTGTGTGTGTGTGTGTGTGTGTCTGGCGTGTATGTGTCCTAGTGTGTGTGTGTCTAGCGTGTATGTGCCCTTGTGTGTGTGTGTCTGGCGTGTATGTGCCCTTGTGCGTGTATGCGTGTGCGTGTGCGTGTGCGTATGTATGTTTATACCCATGTACTGATCATTGGAGAGATAACGTCTTTGAATCCACCTACAACTTATGGCAATTCATTGTTTTCCCTGATGTTTTATGTATTTATTTTTTTAACACTTTTGGTCATATATGACCAGGTCTAGGTTTTGTCAACCAACTTTAAGATCGTTCTCTTATTTATGATTTACTAGACGTGGAGTTTCGAGCACGTTTCCTCTGTGAGTGTGCAAAGTTTTGTGAGTGAATGTGTGGAGCCCACGTGTCTCTAATGACTGTCTGATCCCGCACTTTTTTTCTTTTCTGTGTGTGTGTGTATGCCAGCGTGCGCTTACACATCTGTATCCGTTTGTGCAAGCGTGTCTGTGTGTCTATAATACTAGGAGGTCGTTGTGCTCAGTCCTATTACTTCCCTTTACCAGACAAAAGAGGGATTGTGTAAAAGAAATGAAGAGAAAATTCTCTTGCCCTCGTCAGCCTCTTGACGCCGAAAATTTGCTTGAAAGGACACAACTCAGCAGTGAAGCGCTTTGGCAAGAGAATTTTCTCTTCATTTCTTTTACACGGACAACATGCTGCTCAAAAGAAACAAACTCTCTCAAAAAAGAGGGATTGAACAAGAAGTGTAAAGAGAGGGAAAAATATCAGTTTTGCACCCTTTCCTTGAGACATACGCCATGAAAAAGTCTAAGAAAACAAAAAGGAAAGGGAATATTTTCTCCTTGATCAAATGTTTTGTCTATCAATCTTTCAAATGGCAAGCAGTAAAAGGATTTGTTCCTCTTTACACAGCTTGCTCAACACATCTTTTGTCTGGCAAGGGAGGTAAAAATCTTGTCACAATGATCCCCTCTTACACTAAATTACACAAATCCATCTTTAGGAAATGGCAGTTAATCTACGAAACGACCTCCCATTATGCGTGAGAAACAACTGCCAGCTACTATTTCTTTCCTCTGTGCCTGTGTTCCTGCCTTCCTTATTGTCCGTGTTATGGTGTCTGTGGATATAATTAACCTAATGCGCTTGATTGAGAGCGCGTTCCCCGACATAATTAATTAGGTATTTACTAGCTCTGAGCAAGGCACACAAATCTGGACGAATGATGAGCTCTCAGGCCTGTCACATTATATAAACAAAGCCACATGTGAGCGATGTTTCCTAGGTCATGTGATTTTGCTGAAAATACCTAATTGTTCCTGTCGTCCGTGCTTGTCTTTTCCTCTCACTTATGTGTGTTACTTGTGTGTTCGTGTGCATGAGTGTTCTTGTTATCGAACTATCGATGTCCGCCCATCTTTTTCTTCGTTTTCTGTGTGTGTGCTAGTCCAGTGTTGGCGTTATCTGTCCTGTGTTTATCTGCCTTCCTTCCTATATAAGTATGTGCGTCTAGCTGCCTGACTTTTTTTCTTTTGTATGAGAACCCGGTTATGTCAAAATGTATGATTGTGTGCACTTTTGATGGTTAAGTGGCTACATTACTTTGGAATTTTATGGTCAGGTTTCATGTCTTTATGCTTGTTGGTTAGTTTGCAATTGTCTGAGAAGCAAACTTGAAACGGGATTGTTATTGTCATTCAATGTTTAATACAAAACTAACAAACTAGAGACACCAGAGGCTCCAAAGATACTCTGAAAGCGAGAGAGACTAATGGATATTACCTACATAGGTACACCACAGTTTTCTTTGCATTTACTTTTCAGCCTACCAGATTGGTGCAATTTTACATTGGGAAATGAAGAACTCAACAGAAGACACCACACAAAATGAAAACTCAACGCAGTCAGGAGGCAAATTTGACTAATACACTGGATCTAAAACATCGCAAAAAAACATAAACATGATGGACTGGTTCAAGGTGAGGTTTTCCGTTTTCTGCCTTGTGACTGTCTGGTCCACAGTAGATGACGGATTCTTGATTCTTTTGTCCTCTGATTCTCTCCCCTGTGTGAAATAAAAAAAATGGCATCGGTATTAATACATCTCCACGACTCAAAAACCATATGCAAATCATTTGCTCTTTTTAATTTTGTCTTTATTTCCACTTTCGATTTGATAGTTATAGGAAGTAAAGCCTGCGATCTCATAATAGGAAGTAAAGCCTTCGACCTCATAAAGGGCTTTATAAAGCATGGTTTTAATTCTTGTAAGTTCTATCGAATCACTCTTTATCTGTTATAAAGCTTTAACAAACTACATAAAGTAATATTAATAAAAGATGATCACCTCCCTAACTACAGGGGCTCCTCTCTCTACTTACCTTCCTTCCTTCTGTCATCTGTCAAATATCTTCCGAATAGATCTCTGGTCCTCTCCTGAGAAAGAGACAAAAGCAGGCATTAGAAATGATAATTTTTCTCCCACCCTGATCCCACCCAGACTCCCATCCCAACCCCCATCCCACCCGGTACCCACCCACCCCTCCCAAACCCCAACCCAACCCCCACACCACTCCACCCAAACCCCACGCCCCTCACCCGACCCCTACCTCCGCTCCCTCCACACCACTCCCACTTCCCAAAACCTAGGGCTGGCAGCCAGTCAAACTTAAAATAGTATATGGATTGTCCATCCAGTATATGGATTGTCCATCCAACTGAGTATAACGGAAGTAAAAAAAATTAAATAAAACATTCTCTGCTCTTGTACATAAGTTTTGAGTTGACTTTGGTCAAAGAGATTGTGTGACCTCCCTCAGCATCGGTGAACATGGCACGAACATTAATATCTAAACATTCCCTTCACACTAAACATATACTTTGTATCTGTTTACAACAGCAATGGAGATGAATGTTTCTTCAATTTCTGCCCTATGTAACATCTATGAAGATTCCACTGGAGAAAAAAGAAAACAAGATAAATCACATTTTCCTTTTTTTTTACAAAGGAATAAAAAACTGATTAAAGTTTAGAAGTCTATAGTTCGATCTTGTGTTAGCTACAAGGACAGGAAAACAGCATAACCTCTATTCTAGATGAATCTTATCTCTTCTCTTGTCTTATTGATATTAAACATGATTGCACAATAATGACACATCGTGTTTTTAGTGATATTAAACTCGATAGCACAAAAATGACATCTAATGTCTTATTAATTACTTAACTCTATTGCACAATAACGGCATCTCATGTCTTATTGATATTAAAACTTGATTGCACAATAACCATACCTGATGTTTTCTTGATATTAAACTCGATTGTACAACAACGACATGTGTAACTTGTACAGAACGTCTTGTGCCCCACACTGTAAACACAAAAGAGGGGAGGGGGGAACAAGTTGGCTCACCCACGTCTCAAATAACAATGTTGAAAACATTAAGCTTTGAACGCGAACATAACTCGAATGACTATTTAACCATAAGTCTGACATACCAACGATACCGACAGTTTTAATTTAGAACGGAACGTCTGCAAGTCCTCCTTAAGACGGCATATGAGATCAGACCGAACCTGGCATTTACTGTCCAGCAAAGCATCTTGTGCACAACTGCAGGATGGGACTCAGCACACAGACAATGAGCAAAAGATGTAGAAATGCGAAAAAAAATGTAGAATATTGTTCCGTTGACCTCGGAGATCAGATTACATTACATTCTAATTCCGCCTCTGAGCTGCCTGCAGATTGGTCTATCTCACAGAGGAGGTGAAGAAGGTTGCACTCAAGACGATCCGTAGTCTTCACCCCCTTAAGATAGTGCCAACTATGGACATGATGGACTGCATCACATATGTTTGCTTTTGAAGATGAATGTTCTATAAGTTCAGTGAATTTTAGAAATGTGTACCCATATACTAATTAGAAATAGATTGGTAAACTCGCTCTCTCTCCAAGTAAGTTACTGCAGTTACTTTCAGACATTTAGAATCTTGCTCGGCTATGTAGGTGGCATAATATAATGAGTGAGCATTTTTTCCCTCCAGAAACTGTAGAGAATGTTGAAATTGCAACGAAAGCTTGTGAAAAAGAATTATGGAAACAATAATAGACTAGCAATAAAGCCACCACTCACTAGATACTATTGCTTACAAGCCGTCTGAGCCATGATATTTGATATTCCCTGAAGGACTGTGCAAAGTTCTCATGTGGTCCACGTCCTAAAGCAAAGGTAATAAAAAGAGTAATAAGCAGAGAGTCTGGGACAACGATTCTGGTATACATGTAGTTTGTGGGAAAATTAGAAATTGTTTCCCAGTGGACCATTCGATTTTTTTTTTCTAAAAAAAAAACAAAAAACCTTTGAACTCTAGACAACGACGTATAGTAGAACTGTCCCATTTCTCTTGCAAGACCCACAAGAACAGTTGACCATTTTTTTTTTTTTTTATCTAGTCTGTTAGAATAGTGTACATTATATTATGACATGTAGTCTTGACGCTCACTGCCACAAAGTAGACAATTCCATGACTGCACTTAGCAATGAGCAGCCATTCCGGCAATGATTAGTGTTAGAAATATATAACTGGAAGCCAACCACTGTATGCACTCCATTGCCATATGAAGAATACCTGTTTGTGTGTGTCGGTGTTTAACGATCACGGTTATACTGTGTCAGACACGGAAAGATACGTTTTCACATCAAGAAGAGAGGAAATATAGCCTGACAGAAGACAAGAGCAAGGAGAGAGAAGAGATGTCACCCTAGAACGTCCAGGATAAAATTCTTTATGGGACATCCCATCGATAGCGGGCATTCACCACCTGGAGGTGGGAGCAAGTCGCTTATTTATTTACGAGGGACAGCCTTGGGAAGAATGCATGTAGATAAGATGCATTCAGAGTTGAATTGGCTGCATGTCTAAGAGAATGTTCTCTATAAATATTTTGTGATGTATACAGGCCTACTCATTATGATGCAGGTTGGAAAACTTTAAATAGCTGAAAACATCAATCAAAGTCAACACCAATATTGAGAAAACGTGTGAACCTAAAGTCAGTCACTCATAAGCAGAAACGTGTATAAAGATATGAACTATAACAAGATGATGCGCTGGTAAAGATTGTAGTTCAAGTACGTTGTGCTCCCAGCAAAGGCTATGCCAGATGAAAGTTTAGAATGCTCATAATGTACAACCAGAGAGGCTTACATTATAGTTTACAATCATGTGGACTAGCATGATCTGTTATCCCAGTGCTGCTACTTGATGGACCAATTGGATGGATGGATGGATGGATGGATGGATAGATGGATGGAAGGATGGATGGATGGATGGACTGACGATTCGTTCAGTCATATCTGACCATTAATAATGTACTCCCAAGGCCGAAAGATGCATTTCTTTTCACGGCTGAAAGGCCAATGCGGGAGAGACATGCCCTGTCACAGTAATTGGCAGTTGAACTGACAGTGAAAGATGTTGCTTGAGCATGGATTTTTACTTCTCTCTCTCTCGTCCTCCCACTGTTGGATTTCTTGGCCCCGCCTGACTTCACTCCCACTATGACAGCCGATTTCTGAGACTTTCTGTTAGCAGTCAGGCTTTCCCATGTTTCTGTTGCAATGTTGACGAATTTCATCTCATATTTGCATAGACCTATTGATATATCTATTTCGCAGTCGGGTCACTCAATCAGTAAAAAGACAGGTTAGTTATTGTGCCAAGTGAAAAGCTTCCCTTTCACAGTGCAACTCGGCTGTCAAACTATTATCCTAATGTGATCAAATAGTTGCTCAGTGTAAAAATGTTGATAGTGTTGGGAATCACAACCAAGTCTTCACCTGAATATAGAGACAACAACACTGTGATCACCAAAGTCTATTTCTCGTGCATCTTCCTGTATATGTTCACTCACAACCTGGTCTTCACCCAGCTGTAGAATGAACACAATGAACGATTCACTTATTTGATGACACCTCTTTTTATAGATATACATCACAAACAAACCTTAGCTCGTTTTTTTTTTTTTTAGTTTACGCTCTAATGACAACTTGTAAATATGTGCCTTCACAACCCGATCTCCATCAGCTGTAAAATGAACACAATGAACAACTCACATATTAGATGACGTTCTACATATACATCACAAGCAAACCTTCGTTTCTTTTTTGTTTACATTCTAATGACAGCTTCCTGTAAATAAGTGCACTCACAGCCCGATCTCCACCCAGCTATATCATGAACACAATAGAAGTGTCGGTACACTAAATGACAGCTTTCTCCATTCCAGATAATACTCAAGAACCAAACATTTGCTTGGCCGGGTGAGGAGTTATACTATTCACTGGCTCATGCTTTAAAAAATGTTTCCACTTCAGTTTTTACTCTGATCATCCAACTATTGAAGCGTGTACAAATGTGAGTGAACTGATTGTAAAAGTCAAAGATTTTCATTGGTGCAACAACTCACTGCCGAATCTTCATCCAGCTGTAGAGTGAAGGACATTAAGTGGAGTATACTTTGGAATATTTGTGTCCTATGTGATAGCTTCACAAGAGAATACCTGGCATTGTTCACAGTCAAATCATCAGTGTCACAGTTAGTTGGGATTTCAAGTCAATGAGGTATTTCGAGAAAAATCACATGACAGAGGATTTTCGCTCACACGCTGATTTGTTTACTTGCTCTGCGCATGGCAGACAAATCTTGACCAATGATAAGCTTTCAAACCTGTCACATCATATAAACAAAGTCACATGTGAGCGATGTTGCCTCGGTCATGTGACCGATCTCGAAATACCTCATTTGCAACATTTTCCACTACAGACAAGCCAGCTCAAAACGTTGTATTGTGTTGTCATCATATTGACGTACTATATGAATGAAGGTTTTGTGTGACAACAACGACAGCACAGTTTGGCGGAGAATCGAGCGACCTACGACTCACCTAGACTGGCTGTGACATAATAAGAGAGTACGTAGATAGATGTGACTGATGGCAACACAGACAAAACAAACACATTTATTCATGCATTTTTTTTTCTTTTTCTCTTTATTGGGAACATGTTTAATAACATAAATAACCAGCTTTCATTCGTCACATTGTTCAGAAAGCTAGAAAGACAACATGAAATTGGAAGACAGCGAGAATAATATAGTAATATACTTCACATATTCTTGCAAGTCCACAACAGTTTCTTTGGAATTTATTTACATGCTTTTAAAAAAAACTAATAATAATAAATCACAGTATATTCTTCATAATTATAATAATAATGTAAAAGTGTGTGTGTGTGTGTCAGTGTTTGTGTGTGTGTGTGTGGGTGTGTTTGTTTTTGTAAAGTCCTGTGAAGTTTTATAGCATCATGCCATTGTTAGTCGTTCTAGGAATTGCATTAAATATCAGTAGCTATTTTTACAATACAAACAACAATGAAGTTGCATTAAGAAATAGTAACACAAATAAAAAAAAATAAAAGGGAAAACATTGATTGCATAAGGAAGGTGTCACTGCAATTCCAGATAAACTGGGATATTGGTAGTTATATTCAAGTCATAAGTTATGATTTTAGCCTATGTCAGTTCGTCATCCAGATCTCATTCTCAGCATTAAATACTTACTTATTTATCACATTATAAATTATGTATATTAGTTTCTTTCTCACCGTGAAATTAACATTAACATAATAGCATAATTATACTTTGATTTTCTATGAAGTAAAATTCTATAAATTAGATATATCAATCTTGCCTATATCGGAACATATAATAAAGAAAGAGTAAAGAGACACAGATATAGACAGCCAAACAGATAAATAGCTAGACAGACAATGATATCGAGAGAAAGGGACAGAATTAATATAAGATTCAAGTAATATAATATATACACGTAAGGGACGTAACTCAGGCCTTGGTTTACATCTCAAAGTATATAAAGATCCGTCTTTGGTTGCAGTTTTAAACACTACACATTGTCTAACCATTCCCAAAATGTTCAGAAAATGGCGTGTATATGGGATCGCTTTCAGTAATGATGAAGGTTGGCTAGTGATAAAGGTGGCTGAAAGATTGACATACTCAAAACTTCACTGTTAGAATCCTAAAAGTTCTAGATGCTATAAAGTTGAGAAACAAATAAAACAATACAAACAAACAAAAAAAAAAAAACAAACAAACAAATAAAAAACCACACACAAAATCAAACAAACAAACAAACAAAACTGCACACATTTCCTGGCCTGACTGAGGTTGAAATGGAAAAGTTGCAGTTAAACTAAAAACGAGTTGTATGCTTCCCACAAAGCTGAGAGCGTCTGTGAGTTTAGCTTTTGGCATGTCTCAGTAATAATATATAGGAGAGCTTTCAGAACCTGTGCTGTATGGGGATATCTGCTATATAAATAAATAGTCCTGATTGTTGTTATTTACTACAAGAAGTGCAACGGATGTCATAAGAATTTTATGTAAAGTTACATGTCTCTGCATAGCGGAGATCACCACTTACAAATGCAGGTTGGACAACCATTTTTATCTTTCTTGTAGCCTGTGAGACAATACGCGTAGCATTTAGGAATAGGACAAACAAAAGGTTTACACACACAGGTACTACACCCATTTTCGTGCTTAGTCAGATAGCCGTGTGGACAGTGTCTAGGACATTTGTCAGATGGACATGGAGAACGAGGAGGTTGACATGCACACGTAGGACAACCATTATAGGTCTCATACAGATAACCGTGTTTACAGTATGGAGGACATCTGACTGAAGGACAAGGAGGAAGTTTACATACACAGGTAGGACACGAGTTTTTGTAAATTGTCACATGGCCGTAATGACAGTGTTCAGGACATTTGACAGGGGGACAACGAGGAGGGGGTTTACATACACAGATACGACACCCTTTTTTGTCCTCCCACAGAGTACCGTATTTACAGTCTGTAGGACATTTCACATCCGGACAAGGAGGGCGAGAATTACATACACACTTCCGACACCCATTTAGGAATATCGTCCGAGAACCGTATTGACAGTGTTTAGGACACTTGGCAGGAGGACAAGAAGGACGAGGTTTACATACACAGGTAGGACACCCATTTGTGTATATCGTCTTCCAGCCGTATCGACATTGTGTTAGACATTTGAAAGGGCGACAAGGATGAGCAGGTTTACATACACAGGTAGGACACCCATTATCGATCTTGTACAGATAGCCGTGGTGACAGTTTGCAGGACATCTGACTGAAGGACAAGGAGGATGGGGTTTACATACACAGACAGGACACCCATGTTTGTATATCTCCTGCGAGCCGTGTTTACAGTTTGTAGGACATTTGACAGGAGGACAAGGAGGAACAGGTTCACATTCACAGATAGGACACCTATTATCAATCTTGTACAGATAGCCGTATTTACAGACTGAAGGACATTTGACTGAAGGACAAGGAGGATCAGGTTTACATACACAGACAGGACACCCATATTTGTATATCTCCTGCGAGCCGTGTTTACAGTTTGTAGGACATTTGACAGGAGGACAAGGAGGAACAGGTTCACATT
>JBCAUA010035242.1:0-12158 GCA_038406235.1 Peronia verruculata | reverse complement strand
TACTACCACGTGAAGGTAGAGGTCGGAACTGGGGAGGGGACCTCCCTTGGCTTATAGTAGCAGCTCAGGCCGAAGCCCTATGCAGCTCGTATGCCTTCACACCCCAACCTCTGTAGGCAAACCCCGAAGGGCTACCCGCAGGGTCACTGAAGTAGCTCTATGTTTGCTAGTTTCGTTAACTCCCATCAAAGTAATATCCTAGAAATACCACAACAGCACCCAATAATATCCCGTCAATGAATTGTGATTTACCTGGAAAGGATCATACTTCTGTAGATTCAAAGAGTACAATTTGGGAATTTATTTTTATTATTATTTTTTTGTTTTACACTAATCTTGTTCATAATTATTATCTAATTTCTAGCTGTCACTATGTTATTTCTATAATAATAATTTTAAAAAATCAGTCCTCCAAGCCCTTGGGTGGCATTTTAAACAAAATCTGTTGGGCACTGAGCTCAATTATACTGTCTCCATTGTTCATTACTTAAGAATAACAACAACTCCACTCTATAACAACCCATGGTAGATATGCTTAGCCCTAATGAGGCAGTTCTGGGACATCTATGAAGAGGGCAAAAGACAAAGGAATGTTCCTAAAAAGAGAGAGATTTTGTTCGATTCCTCGGCTGCCTGCAGTTTAATGTGTGTGAGGCAATAGCAAACTCGTGACCTCACAAGTCCTTATATCTCTATCTTGTATGCAGTCTTTCAATTCTAGAACAGTAGAATTATCTCAGTTGTTAAGCTGATGCCCAGCATAATGAGAAGAATTTTTTTGTGGGTAGAAATTTGGAATAGGAAATTTTTGCTGGGACAGTGACATCTCCGCCTACTCACTCTTCATCCAATAGTTGACTGCCAAATGTTCTCAAATGAGCAAAGCCTATGCGTGGGACCTCTGAACTTTGTTTGCCGTTATTCATTTATGTTACATAGGCGTCCCTACCCAGGAGGCCAGGGGATCACTGAATACTGAAAAAAAATGCAAGCAGGTTCTATATCTTTACCATTCCCTGTCAGGATTTGACCCGCAATGTAAGTTTGCTACTGAAGAGCAGGCATCCAACCTCTCAGTCATGGCAATTATTGCACCCCTATCCAGGGTTTGAGGTATCCTGTAAAGTACAGGGTATAGGGAGTTAGAAAGGTAGGGTTTTTTTTTTCCGCAATTATTGTGGACAACAGCATCAGCATAACTGAACTCAGTATTTTGCTACTGAAGTCCATCTTGTTTAAAAACCACTCCAAAGCTTGAGAAACTAAGATCTGCAGACACAGAACATTTACAGCATAAGAGACTTTATCAGCTACATTTATAACAAACCTTGTCAACCTCCAAATTTAGTTTGGCTTATTCATTGCAAAAAGATGTAAAAACAACCACAGTGCAGCTAAATAGCATTTTAAAAGGAATAAACAGCAACGTCTGCAATATCTTACAGCTTTTCTTTATTCTCATGAAGCTTCATTTTATTCTGTTAAAAATTGCCCTGGTATGTAGAGGATGTTTTTAGGAAACTTTGTCTCTGCACAGACATGAAGGTTCACCAACATCAACAAAGCAGGCCTGCAAATATATGCTTTACGATCCAATAAACTTTATTCAGAAAAAAAAAAAAAAAAAGACAAAGCTTTGTTACAAAAAAGAAATATTCCTTACATATATTTCACATTCTTATACTGTCAAACTTTCTGCCTTGTGGAAATTCTCTGCCCTCTGTCTCACTAACTATCAAACTTAAATATTGTTTCTCTCTTTCTTTCTGAATTTCATATTTCCTGATAAGCCAACAAATGAAAAGTCATTATCTCTCATTTTTTCAAATTATCTGGTATTCTCTTGTTCAAAACATTTCTCAAGAAACATGCTAAAAACACCAAAGTAGATGCAACTTTACCCAGCCTTTACCTTATTGAGTTCAGAGATTCCTCAAAACAAACCATTTAGAATTTCATGCAAACTGATACACTGGCCCGCAGCCAGTGACACATCTGTCATACTAAACTGGTTTCTTATTGTAGAAATACTCATACACACACACTAAAAAACATACATCTTTGTGCATTTTGAGGTTCAGGGAAAATAACTCAATTTTGAGCATCCTCAAGGTGACAATGAAATGGTGAAATTACAGTGATAACACAGCAAAATGACACTGCATGTCATGAAAAGCATATAATTTAGTCTCAATTTATGACACGAGATCCACACGCTTATTCTCTTCATGTTCTTGACTGATCCAAAATACATAAACGTACACAATATGAGACTTGAGTGCATTTAACATTGTTCCAGCATTTGTTCCACCGACTTTGAAAGAGCTTGTTCAGATTAAAACATTTCATGGAGTTGGACCTCATTAATATCTGACCAAAGGAATAGTTGTCACACTGCCTCATGGAAAAAAGAGCTGAGACTGAAACAAATCCATTATGCCACCTGGTATCCTTAAATCTTAGCTTTCATGATGAAATACTATTACAGATTCATTTTATAAAATAGAAAAAGACGAGAAGCCTGACGAGGGCGTAGAACGCTGAAACTTTGCACAAGATGATACAACCCAGCAGTGAAGCACTTTGGAAAGAGAATTCTCTCTTCATTACTTATACATAGAAAAAGACCGTCCAACTGGCAACTAACTAAACAATTAAAAAAAGCAAATAACATATATTAAAGAACTTCATTTTGATGTTAAAAGTGAATGCCAAATTTTCAAGTTAAGTTGACTCTTCTTCAGGGCAACAAAGTAGACATATAAAAATGTAAATTCACGATGAGCAAAATAGATTCATGCAGCAGCAGTGATCATAGATCTCCCTATAGACCCTTTACCTACAACTCTCATTCAGTTTGTTCATTGTTTTTATTTTTTCTTTCTTTTTTTTTTTTTTGTCTTCTCCAAGACGAAAACATTTCTAGCATTTCCCACATGATTTACATCTCCTCAACTGGCTGATATGAATATCACATATTTTTCACCAATTATGTTTTAACTTCATGTTTACATAAAGTAATTTCTAAACTATTTTATACACAGCAGTTAAAATTATTCAAAAATTTCACTTTAATCTTATTACTACAGGTTGAGATATAAATTTAAGACAATTGTTTGCATGCCTGTTCAATGTAGAGAATTTTTCTCTAGGAATCACAACATAGTACATTATCCAACATATGACAAAGATTTTGTCAGTAACAACCATCGGTGGCTTTCTTGCAAATATGTAAGAATTTTGTTAGTTTGTTGCTTATATAAAAAAAAAAAAAACAAAGTTCTTCCCACAGAAGTGAGAAATTTTTCTTCAAGAAAATAATTCAAATCGTTTCCTTTCTAACACCTGAAAAGCCTTCACCAAAACTAAAAACAGCATTATTAATCTCTCTGAGCTTGCAGAATTATGTGTCAAGGTGAAAGTTACATACTGTGACAATAAGATTTGGAAGCGTATATCACAGGTGTTGTCCATTAAACGATCAGCTACCATGTTTCACTCACATCTGATTTTGTGCTTTTTCCCCCCCAAAAAAACTCATGATTGTAAAATTGGCAGGATTTCACTATATCTCATGGCACTATAGTGTTCAGCAATCATCTGAATTTTGGACGCTTGGAAACGGTTTTGGAATATGTCTTGTGCTCAGGGCAAATGGGTCGCAAGTTGTGCCGGGTGAGTTCAAATCAAATCTGTTTTTTTACTGTTTTTCACTATTTTCTGACTATGATACCAAAATATTTCTTTTTTTTTTTTTTTCAGATTAAAACAGAGGTTAAATTGACGTTTGTGAAAAAAAAAATTTAGTATCTTAGTTGGAAAGTAGTTAAAAATGACCAAAAATAGCCATTTATCTTCGTTGCCCAGCATGACTTCCAACTAATATGCCCTGTTGCAAGTCATATGGTATAATAATCTTTTTCAACCTGCTAAACAAAATATGGATTAAATAGAACAAGCATATAAAATCCAGCTTAGCTGCTCCTCCATCTACTTGGCAATAAATGAGACTTGACATGATGAAATGAGGCACTCGTCAAAATTTGAGCTTATGGAACTATTGGTATCACTGTAAAGGCCGTTCATTTCCCTTCTTTTGTGTGAAAAAACTTTTTCTCTACCTTAAGTAGAAGTTTTAGATATTGGCACTCAGAGTCGATGGGGGTGACCTGTTGCTGAAGCCAAAGTTAGTGAGAAAATGGCAGATGATTTTTGTTAATCCTTATCAATGCTTATTAGGCCATGCCACTAAATTACAATTTTTTTGCTTTTACTCAATTTATTTCATATTTCAGCAAAATAAATGTATTTTTAAATTAATATAAAGGGTTCTGTAAAGAAGAAAAAAAAAATGAGTTAAAAATTCATTATCTTTCGAAAAGCACGTGATTTCTCCGGTTGTCCCAGTTTGACAAGCTGATTTTATCATATCATGTCTCAAATACTTTTATAAGTATTCTCCTTGGGTGCACAGCACAATTCAAAATGTTGCAACAATACCATCATCATTCGAAGTGCCATATCTTGGGGATAGCATTTCTAGCAGCAAATTGAAATAAGCTGTGTAAAATTATTTGAATTTCAAAATGCTGTTTCTGATACTTATAGTCATTAGATGAATACTGTCACTCATCTCGAATACAATTTACTACAACATCTATGATGCTGTTTCCAAAAGTAAACATTCTCTGGTGCCCTGTCCAGTCTCCAAAACCAAAGTCAGATGACAGTGCCATTAAAATACAAAGTACAGTATGAAATGAAAACACTTGTTCAATGTATTTTCATTACAAACTAAAATTGAAGTGTACATTGCCATCTCTATAACAAACAAACCATATGAGATGCAACACGATGAAATCAGGATCTCATCAAATTTTGAGCATATGGAGTTAATAGTATCACTGTGAAGCATTTCCCTTTCTGTATATGAAAAAAGTTTTGTTCTACCTTACGTAGAAGTCATGATATTGACAATTAAAGACCCTGGGGGTGACCCATTGCTGCAGCTGGATTTAGATTGAAAATAGCTGATCACTTTTGTAATTCCTTATTAATCTTTGTCAGCCCATACTGTAAAATTACAATTTTTGGGCTTTTACTCAATGTATTTCAGCAAAGTTAACTCTGAAATGTATTTCTACACTGATATAGAAGGGTTCTCTGAAGAAAATAATTTGCTTTAAAAATTCGTTCATTGTTGAAAAACACATGATTTCTCCGATCACCTAAGTTTGACAAGCGCCTGATTTCATCGTGTCACGTCGCTTATCATCCCTACAACAGAAGAATGATCAGTTGCTCAATATCATCTTCAATGCATTGTTACTGCATTGAACATTGTTACTGCATTGAACATTGTTACTGCATTGAACATTGTTACTGCATTGAACATTGTTACTGCATTTAACATTTCTAACACAAAATATGCTGTTTAAGATTTTCTCTCTCAAGTGCAAGACGTTCACAAGTACATTGTGCAGTCTCATTATGAAGTACGTCTAAAACTGTGATGTGTAACACAAAATACTGTCAGTCTCCATCAGATCATCTCTAATAAAAACATATTACCAGCTGTACAATATCACCTCCAACTTAAATGACTACAAATGCTCCAGTGCAAAAAGCTCGTAAATTGCACACACTGCAATCTCTAGTGCCACATGAAAATTCTGTCAGCTATGTTCACAACTCAGTTATATGTACATTTTACGGACTACGGCAATCATATGTCAATCCAAACAATCCTCTGTCCCACTATCAACTCACTACAAGACAACTTCCTTACCACAGATGGTCTGAGAAGTTAAACAAGTGGAACTGTAAGTAGTAAACAACAAAACAAGGAAGTTTATGTCAGTAATACAAATATAATTTGGTCATATTAACCTTCCTAGATTAAACAAGATATGCACATTCAAAAGTTTACGAACAGAAAAAGATTCATCTGATCATAAGAAAATGACAATCATCAAAGCCCATTGATTATAACTGAAAATTATCAGGCTTCAAAGTTCACAACGAAGAGATCCAGTTACCAATGACCACAAGGCACATAATACATTATTACTGCAATAGTCAATCTAAATCTGAAGTGCAGACATATGCAAACCATCTTGATTACAATACTGTTGAGTCACATTCATGTTTATATATTCTTACTCAATCACTGAAAAAAGAAATACAAATTCCTGATCACAAAGTCTTGAGCATCAAACTTCATTTCCCCATACAATTCTGCTGTTCTTAATTAACCTTTCCTGTCAATTGGTCATGATATGATGTCAGTACTTGAAAGAGTTCTCACAAACTCAGTGAGTTTTTTAGTTAATGAATTCTTTCAAAGTAAGGCAACTCTTCCAAAGCTACTGCATAGTCCTTCAAAATTAGTGGCCCTTCAATTGTTCGGCCTCTCAGCTTATCTGCCCAGCTACCATTTGGAATGAAGATATCTCTCTTTCTGGCCCCTTCTTCAATCACAGGTGCCACCAGAAGATCATTCCCCACCAGGAATTCATCTTCACTGATCAAGGCTTCTTCTGACTTGGGGGCCACCCACCACAAAGGTCGTATGATAGGGTTGCCTGTTTGGGTGCTCTCTTCAGCCAGCTCGATAATCTTATCAGTATACTGGTCCCGCAGTTTCAAAAACTTTTTCGTGATCGCGACAACCTCCGAATCATAAATCCACGGTGCTACTGAGAATTGGAGAGCGGGCAATAAAGTATTCAGCTCAAGCCAGCGAATGAACAGCTCCCTGTCAGGATAAGCTCCACCCGCAAATGTTTCCATTTCAGCATATGCATTCCCACCAATCATATCTGGCAACAAAAATGGGTATCCAATGACGCCCATGGTAAGAATTGATGGAATAACTGTCTGGAGCCCAGCATTTCGATCCCATGTGGACATGCGATCCATCAGCCGAACAAAGAAGGGCAGTTTCTGGTTGTTCCAACCAACACGGACTTCTTGGCGGTGAGAGACAGGATCGAGATTCAATGCAAGCTCCGCCCACAGTGTGGCATACTCATTGGTGGAGATCATATGGTGGAAGGTGTGGTGAGAATGAGGCACATAATGACCCTCGCCCGCATCAAACTGAAAGAACAAGGAAAGATATTAAGATGATGCATGTAGTATAACAATCTGGCCAAAGGCCGTATTATTGTCTTGGATAAAAAATAGAAATAAAAAAGAGACATATAAGTACATTTCTGAGAAACATGTGATTTTCAACATACTCTTAAAAAAGCACTGGAGAAAAAATGGATTTCCTGAGAAATCATAATCTGTTGCACACTGCAAATTAAGATGCAACTGCATAGTTTACAACATGCTTCCACTACTAGCAGTTTTTTAACCTCAAAAGTGAAAGATTTCAGTTTCTTTCATTGTATTGGGCCAGGACGTCAGATTCCAGACTAGGTGGCAGACTTCTTTTCTTATGTCAAACATACAGTAGTATTGTATTGTTTAATATTCAGATTTCTATAGAAAAAAGAGAAAAAAAAACATTAGGATCACATTCTGTATCATGGTTAAAAGTCTATGTTTCACGGTGAAAGTTCTATGTTTCATGTGAAAATTCTATGTTTCTATTCCTTTTCTAGACATTCAGGCATGTTGCGAGTGATATAGATTAAATTCATTAAAACATTGTCTTATCTGCACATGTTTATTTCTGTTTACCTTCATATCCAAAATAATTCACGTTAGCCTTTCTTTGTAATATTCACCTGTGATATACAAGATATTCCTAGCATGTGACTACCTGTTAATGACTAAAAACTTTCATGACTTAAAATTTTCATTCCAACGACAATGAAAACTTGAAAGACAAAACAGAATCAAATAGAACAATTATGATGACAGGCTGGAATTTAAGTTCCTCCAATGACATGACTTGATAGTATTTCAATCTCACAAATATCTACAATACCTTGAATGAACTGATGTTGTACATCTCCTGCAGCCTCATCAGCTTCTTCTGGTACCACAGCGCTGCTGCAGGATTGGTGACATCCAGAATACTTGCCATGTCCTCGTTCCACCAGCGGACTAACGCAGGGACTTCTGAGCCCTGGCGGAAACAGTACAATTCTCAGTTCATCATTACCCCCCTTTGGTACAGTTGTCACAAATACCACAACATAAAACTTTTAATCAAACAAAACACATAGTATATGGCATTACATTGTACAACCACAACAATTCATCATTTTCACTGGACACACAGCAAAGATTGTTTTGTGAAAAAAAAAAAAAATCTTCCTTATGGCGTTATGGTGCAGCATTGTTTTGGCTTATGCTTGTCTGACAGGATTGAATTTGCATGTGGAATGGACAAAACAGAGATTCTAAAAAGAAGGTCATACACATGGCAAAGGAAAATGACACAGGGTGAAAAATGAGTGGCTGATGCACAGAAAAGAAATCATCCCATTTATATTCTCCAATAAAATGATGCTGGGAATATGATATACTCTTTATTTCTTATACACTATGTTATTATTAATCAATGCTAACACACATACACATACATACATAATAATATGTACAATCATGTATGTAAACAAAATGTATATACAAGTAGTAAAGTTAGAACACACGATTTTAGAAGAACCTGATAGAATTTCTGGTAGGAGGTAGGACAGGCGCTTTCCTCTGTAATTAAATCATTAACACTACTCACTACTATTATTATTTGGAAGCATCTTATATTTCCTACTCACTGTAACAGGGTCAAGCCAAAATGAGAGGCAAACTTGCATCTGAGGCAAAGGTCAATGCCATAGACAAATGGAATGTTCCAGGATATTGGTGAGCTCTATTCTAAAAAATAAATGAAAATAAAACCTATGGTGACTATACCCGAGACATAATGGTATACTTGTGCTTGTGAGCTTCAGGGAAGGACTTTGACTGGAGACTGAGAAAGGGATGAGTCCACAAAGTCACAGGAAAACCTTTCTTGTTCAGCTGAGCCACCATCCCCTTGGGGTCAGGGAACTTGACGGGATCAAACTCCATATCGCCATAGTGTGTGGTCCACTCATCATCAATCTCCAGCTGGGAAGCTGGAAGCTTGTAGGACAAGATTTTATCTGATGGAAGAAGTTGCATTACATGTGAATGAAGTTTCACCCTGTATCCTATCCATGATGCATTCTGTACTTTCTAGAGTAGTATAACACTGACCATGACAAATCTGCTAATTGACAAATGAAGGTATCCTTCTTGTATTATTTTATATATATACCCTAATTTCACTGAAAAAACACTAGAACTATTCATGAAAAACTACGCAGTTTTTTTCAGCTGTTACTGAGGGCAGATTCTAAGGATTTAATGACCAGAAAAATTCACAAACAGGCCAATGAAATACCCAAATAAAATACACTGCAGAATGACATGTTGTTGGATAAGAAAGTGCCACACAATGACGGCATCAAACAAGACCCAGGATGGCAGATCTTTCTCAAATGTCTCGCTGTCAGTTGAAAAGTGACGTAAGTTGTTAGGCTAGATTCAAGAAATCGGGCTTTGAATGTTTTCTTTATTGCAGAAATCGAAAGTACATTCATTTTTGAACAAGACAATATCAATCTAATCCTCAATTTATAAATATTTCTTCATTAAAATCAGGTTTTTTTGAGGTAAGTTATGTAGATTTATATGATTGACCATTCATTTAAGCTCGATTTTCTCAGAATTTACGTTATTGCTGGGAGGTCCCCCCCCCCCCCCCCCTTGTCTCTTTAAACTGCAATATGGCTAGAACAAAGCTAGCTCAAAACTTTTTTCACCACCTGAAAGAGTGTGAAATAAGCTTTTACATGATACCAAAAACCCCATATGGTGAAAAATCAACATACGTCTCGCTTTGACTGCCTGCCAGACTTGTAGTATGTGAAAATATATATTGATATTAAAGTAATATGACACAATGTGCACTTATGATGAGTGAAGCTTACCTTACATTGTTGTATCCTATCTTATTCCACCTTATCCTATCCTACTTTACCTTATCTTACACTTCCTATTCTATCCTCCTCTGTCATGTGTTGCCCTATCCTGTCCTATCTATCTTGATTTATTTCATCCTGTCCAGTTCAACCCAATTACCATTCTCTTATATTCAATGAAATCTCTTTACACATTCTTTTTTTTTTTTGTAATCCTGTGCTATCCCCTATTTCTTTACAGCCTGATATACTAACCAGCAAAATCCAGTACTGCTGACTGGTTGATTTCCTTATTATACTGAGCCCAGGTGGACCAGATAGGCTTTCTGAAGATTTCTTTGTTCGGCATGCCATCTGGTTTCTGGATGAATCTTCTCTTCATGTAATCATGAATGTCTTTCACATCACTGGCCTTGCAAACTGTGTACTCTGTAGGAGCAAAAATCATGAATGTCCTAATATAAATGTTTTGTCATGCAATCATGGATTTCTTTGATGTCATTTGCTGCTGATGACCATCCACAGTTGCTAAATGGTGTAAATGGACAGTAACTGTATTGTGTTGCCGTGTGCCTTGCTAATTATGAACTCTCTCAATATTTTCTTCTAAACCTCTCTATATGTAAAGCTGAAATTCTTTATTGTTTTCCATACTGATTTCGCTGATAAAAATGTCTTGTGGCTCGTCAGAATTAGTGGTAAGTTGCTGCGCTCAAGCTGAGAAATCAGAGGTTGAATGTCATGAAGATGGACTACAACATAAAACCCATGTTTGTACATGGCAGAAATTGAAAGAATATTCATCTTTGAATAAGAAAATATTGCTCTTATAGGCAGATTATAAGGAAGTTGAGAGGTGAATAGATATATGTGCTTAACTTTTCATCTTTTCCGATTATATTCCTGACTTTATTAGATAGGGAGGAATTATTACTACGTATTTAATTCACATATCTCTGACTATAGTCAGGCTAGTCAAAACCCCTTTTTCACCCACAAAAGTTTATGAATTAAGGTCAGTATCTTTTTTCATTTTGCCTAATAGTTTACTTAGTAAAAATTTGTGAAAACAGAAGTAATTCACAGATGTTTAAAAAAAAAAAAAAAAGGAAAGGTATCATTCCTTGACCCCCAAGAGGGAAAAACTAGCTTGGACATTTCAGACCATGTCGCCCCAGCATTGCTGAGCCACTGTATTTTCCCCAATATACATCAGGTATCCCTTTTACAGATGGGTCGGCTGGGGAAAATTGTGTGTTAAATCTCTTTCCTAAGAATACTGCATGCAACAGTTGAGATTCGAACAACTGACCTCTGCTTCAAAAGGCTGCAGCACAAACCACTGAGCTAACAAGCCACACACCTGATTATACATGTATATAACCCTTGATTCCAGATGACTGTAATTCTCTGCATACATTTCTCAATTTGCGAAAGCTTGGCAAACTGTTGTGCCATCATACGAGATTCTTTTGTGGTACGCTGGTAGGCCTGGACATTTAGTACACCTGGGTCAACTTTATCATGATGGACTAAATGCAAAAAACATGGGATTATCCATGTCACCTTTTCTTACCCAGCACTGGGGGTTTTCCCAAAGGACTGAAATAGTGTGCAGCATCATACATGGCAGCCAGGCAGATCTTGCCATCTTTATGCTGGTTGAAGCTCAGATGCAGTGGGGAATCTGGGGATACCATAATCCCAACGCCAGCCGAGGAGAAGAACAACCTGCAGGAGGGAAGCATAACGGCCTCTATCAGACTTTGGAAATAGCCATTATCAACAGTCAACACATTTACTAACAGGCCATAAACCAGACTCTTCCTCACAGCCCAGTCTACAGATCTCTTCAATGCAAATCAATTTTTTTTTCATGAATCTTGTTTACTGAAGATATTTCCCATTAACAAGCCAAATCCTTTATTTTAATTTAGAAAGAAATTGTCCACCATGTGCAGATTATGTACAGGAATCAGCATGTGAGCAACATTAACCTGGAAATATATGTACTTCATAGGAGCCAGCAATGCATGAGTCTTCCAAAGAAGTAAGTACTACTCACTCACAACCTGTCTCAATCGCTGTTAAATGCAGTATGGCCTGGGCGACTCCCCACAGTTATCAACTGCTTTACTTACTTGCCTATGATTTATGATAGGATTTAGTGGGGGGGGGGGGGGGGGGGGG
>JBCAUA010035231.1:0-12159 GCA_038406235.1 Peronia verruculata | reverse complement strand
GGGGGTCAGACCCCCCCCCCCCCCCCCCCCCCCTTTTTTTTTGTTTTGTTTTTTTGTGTTTTTTTTTGTTTTTTTTCGTTCTCTGTTTTGAACAGTTTGTCTCTCTACCCCCTCCCCTCCCCCTTCTTCCTTCATTCCCTGAACCATTTTTCCTCGGCCAGTGTTTTTCATAGGAGGAAAAAAATGAAAATGTTTACCTGTTGCATGTTTTGCGATGCCAGTGCATGCATGGACATGACAGAACTGACGCCCAGTTTGAGATCAGTACACGGTATAACGAAACCAAGTGTGGAGTAATGGACATATATAGCGAAGTCTCTGAAATGAAGTGCCGGTCTGGATCTTTCTGTCAGACATCTCGTGAATTATATACTTCATAGTCAAAGGGTTTGTCAGCACCATGGTTTGTTTGGATTAGAAGATAACCATCAACAAAGGCAGCATATTATACCAGCAAATCTTACATAGAATAGGCTGAAATACCTTGAAGTCCTTATTCTTTATAGATTTAATTTGTTGTTTTTCTTTATTTATTTATTGCATCAGGGATATTGCGTATGTTTGTGGGTATGTGTGTATGTGTTCACGTGTTTTCTCCTTCTGGTGGTAATAGCTTAGCTCCATGTACTCAGAATCAGAGTGTGGCCCCTATTTTAATGGGTTTGGGTCTCTTAACTTCCGTCTTAGCCGATCATCTGATATTGAGAAGAAGATAGATGGCCCTCCCGTTTCATAGACCTACCTGTCACGGTGTGGCGTGAATAGCTCATTTGTTACAGCGGCTAGTGGCCAGAAAGGCGCCTACGGGGTTAACGTTTTCCACAAAGAAATATCTGATATGCCAACTATGTGTCTAATACTCACTATGTAGTCCACTTCCAGATCTAACAAGAGGTATTCTTTAAGACTTTGCTTCCCGAAGTTTTCATGTATCGCAGAGTTTTTTTGGTTTTTTTTAAGGGGGCAGAGGGGGGGGGGGGGGGGGGGGGGGGGGTTTCCCACTCTTCATTCAGAATGATGGGGTATGGTCCGAAGTTTAACCCTTATGTCTCTCTTACCCTATCCCCTTGGACATTGAAGGTGAAATTAATGACTTTTTCTTATCAAGGACTCGGGTTTGGCGTGAATGGGTCATTTGTTACCGGAGTCTCTGGCCAGTAAGGCACCGGCAGTATTAATGTATTCCACCACGCCACATCTGATATGCCCTCTGTGCTCCTGTCTCAATTATTTTTTACTCACTTTTCTAGCCTGCCACTTTACGTACATGTGGTCTTTTAAACAGTAAACCACCAGCTTGTCAGCGTTCGGACCCATCCAATCTACATTTCCCTCCAGGAGTGCCATTAAATCTCTGGAACCGAGATCTTTAGTACATCTTAATGGCCGAACAGTTTACCCGAAGGCAGCCGTAGGTAGCCGCTGTGGTAACGGGACTCGGTTTCGCGTAATAGCGTTTTCATTCACCCGCTCACTGCCCACATGGTGGCCCGGCCATTCCAGTGCTCACCAAATGTGGGAAAATTTCTCTCAAGTGTTAATGGTATTTTGGATTCAGCCATCTGAAATCCAGGCATAAAATTGGCTTTGTCGGGAGTAAATTAGGACTTTGCCCTGTTAAACAAAAGAAATACTGCAGAGAGCATAGCGGCTGTCTTACGCACCATTAGTTTTGGCGACAGGGGCGAGATTGATGACTCCTGATAAATTGTTAACTTTATGGTTTTGAGGGTTTGCCTCGTAGAACAAGCTTAAAGGGATACAGCAGATCGTCCAGACATCCTGTTGTTTTCATTGTAAACGGACAATGGAGAACCATGCATTAGCTCTGTTGTGTTAGTTCTATGTACGTCTTTCAACCTCCTGATAGAGGTTATCTCGTATACGCTCTGTTGTAGGATTCTTTTACTAGCCTGTCCGAAAAACACTGAATATCTCATAAAAAGTTGGCCAATACAAATATCTCATATCAATTTATAGGTAACAACAAGAGAACATGTGGAAGACAGTGAACTAACGTTGAGAAATACAATTTTTCATGTCAGACAAGTAGCTTAGTTGATACCGGTAAGGACAGGACCACCGATGTTAGTCAGAGATAGTTTCCGTGAGTGGCACAAAGGATTTGTACTCACCCCAGCGTGTCCTTGAACGTAGCCAGATGTGAGATTTATACGACATTGAATGATTACTCACTCTTTTTTTTTTTTTTCTACTTCCGACTTTGGCGCCGGACAGAGGCAATGGCCACACACGAGATTTGAACATTGCTTCGGTGATAGTATAGAAAACCCCTAGAGCTGCTTCTAACTGATGTGAAAAGACAAATTGAATCACTAGTCCACAAACAAACAAATGTTTATTCAACAAGATAAAATTGCCCATCTGTCCAAATTAGAACAACAACAACAACAAACAAACAAACAAACAAACAAAACAAAACAAAAACGCACTTTTTTAAAACATTTTTGACTGAAAGATGCTATCTCCAACTCTGCTTGCTGTGATAGTAGAAGAAAAACAATAAATAAACAAAAACAACAACAACAAAAAAGATTCACCTCATTCCCATTTTATCCTGCCTCATAATGCAGTTGTTTGGGTGAAGAAGAGAAAAGGGGTTTTCGTGCAATGCCAAGATGCCGTGGATGAAATGTACATGTGAGATATGTTTGATAAAGAGTAACAAGTCGTCTTGAAGTCGGAAAGAGTCCACCGATAAGACTCTGAAGACGCAGGAGAGGGAATACATTTTTTTTTTCTCTTATTTTTAAAAATGTTCTTTGAAAGGAGTCGCAGCGTTTTTGCGGAGACTCTTCAGAGTCTCGCTCTCTCTCTCTCTCTCTCTCTCTCTCTCTTGCGGATTTCTCAACAAGATAGTTCAAGAAACAAAAGACAAGGGTATGGTGCATGTGTCAGCAGGAACAGTGAAAGACAGGTATCTATGGAACCTCCCTCTCATCTTCTCTCTCAAGATCTTTTCTTTCGCTCTTTCTCTATCTCTTTCTCTCTCACTCCCATGCCTGGTCCAAGACAGAACACACACACACACACACCCACATAGACACACATACATACACACACACACACACTCAAGAGATTAGTCTGAGATTCTCAGTGTGTGCTGAGTTTTCATACCTATCCTCTCCCATATGGAAATCCACAGAGTTTGAGCTGTAGTGCTATGAGTAATCAAAGGAAAACGCCCTCGAAGGAATGGATTTACGATGACCTGAAGCAGAGATGAAAGGAATTATTTTCTGTAATTTGAGCTCTTGAAGTATTGTCTTAAGATTATGGAAATGTTGTACAATCTATGATGTGTTGTCTAATAATAAGTGGTAGTTTAACAAGCCTATCAGGTAGCACAAAAGAGAATTTGTTTATGATAGACTGAGCATGGGATAGAATTTAGTCATATGATCAGAGGTTGGACTTAAAGCAATGGGAGAAGTTACAGAATTTGAGAATGGGCAAAAAGACAAGACAGTCAAATGACAAAATAAAAAGAGCTATTGGAACCAGCGGAAAGAAGTGAAATCTCATAGACTTGCTGGCTGGCTCTTTGATGTAAACGCTGTCTGTGTGATTGGTTATTATACCTATAAGAGGATGAATCTGGAAACTGTGGTTTTCAAGTCCGCGTAATAGGACATAGCTTGATGAAATAAAATTACCGTTCTGTTTCTGTGCACTGTTTTGATTTCCCTTTCTTGCGGTGATGAGGAAGCGATACCTGCGAAAAAATTTGGCATTTGTATATAATTATATTCATATAAATACATATAATATTTCATAGTGGTTGTTTTGTTGTTGTTGTTGTTGTTGTTGATGTTGATGTTGTTGTTTTATATATATATATTTGACAGTATGCGTTTATATTGTGCATTAGAATCTATCCTGCTATAGGTTAATGAAAAGAACGTTGGTTAAGATCGTGGTTTTCAGGAATGTCAGTAAGATGATGATGTTGATCATGATGATGGAAGAGGTGGTTGTTGTAGTAGCAGTCATGGAATGGTAACAAAAAGTACAGTAGGCTTGACAAAGAGGAAAGAACAGATTATCAAAGACTGAATGAGCCTGCAGTTTTCCCTTGGTAAAGGTATTTTTAAGATGATGATTTTGCGAGCAGGATGATTAGGAAGTTAGAATTTTTCCACCACAGTTCCTTGTATATAACATACAGTAGGCTCGCTTAGCGTGACCGTCAGATGTCCAAGCACCGTGTGTAAACAGCGAAACGCGAGCTGTATAAACATAGCCGTGAGTTTGCCATCTGTCATTGTGGGTGCCCTACTACAGGCCAGGATGTGCAAAACATCATCCCTCGCTGCCTCTTGACATGACAGGACTCCTAGCCGCAGAGACTAAAACTACTTTCATGTACTAACGGGAGGAAAAGACAGATGGCTTGTGTCTTAACTGCATTTCCTTCAGTACTTCAAGCACACAGAGCCTTGGGAACTTATTAGAACTTGAAAGTCCAAGCAACACTAATTGATGAGACCCAAGTTTTAGGAAAACTGGAATCTCTGTTATATCCTCCGTGTATTGATAGAGACAGACTTTGGACTCATTTTGATTTACTGTTTAGTTCTTTCTGCAGGAAGAAACAACAGCATAAGGATAGTTTGATAAAAACGGCAGGGAGTGAGGCATTGGAAAAAAAAAAAAAGAAAGAAAAACATCGACTTAGTACATGCACTTTTATTCCCCCACTCAGATGAACTTTGACCTAGGCAAAGAAAATAAACAAGTTCTTGTAAATGAAAAGAGTTGTTGCCATTTTTTTTCCTACGCGGCTGTTTAATCTAGGTACCCTTCTTGTCTCATATATAAATGTTCATAAAAAGTGAGGGATTTTATCTCTCAGAAGAGGGAATTTTTATCTTATTCTTCTTAACGATAGAAAACGTTTATGTTTTAATAAAGTAAGTGAATTTTCGTATTTTTGTCTCTCACATCTTTTGCTGAAGCAGCATTTTCTTATTGAGGGGCAACCGGATAAGACGATAATATGAAAGAACTTTATAAAATTGAACTAGATAAAATTTAGTGTAAAATCAAAGGGTCCAAATGGAGTGTGTAAGCATGAAGATTATGTATGCACGTATAATTAGCAATATGTATCTTTATTAACTCTTCAAGACTTAGTTTTCCAAATATAATGGCATATAGTGGCTTGTAATGAAAAATTCATGAGCAGACTTGCTTGTACAGGCATGTCAAGGAAGGAGGTTTCATAAATGTTGTCAGTTCTGTAGAAATGTCTTGCCCCATATAAAAGGCATGATGCTCATCATATATCTCTAGATCCTTCTCTGGTTCGAGAAAGTTTAGGACGTTTGTGTATGTGGGAGGGGGGGGAGATATGTCTTCCGCAATGCAAAGATATATTTTATTCAGTTGGAGATGGTCCTAGCAGTTTCTCAAGCTACCAGTTATAAGCATTTGTTTTGTCAAAATTCAAGAAAAGAACGAGGGCCACAAATGATTAAAGTAGGCCAGGCGGTAAACAACTCAGAAAAATCAGTTCAGGATAGTTTGAACTAACTGCTCTTTGCCTGTAGATACTGCAGTAGATCTTGCTCATAACACTTCGGTACGGTATATTTATTTCATAACAAGCAATGCAGGAGCAGGAAAAGACAGCCAGCCTAACCACTTGCCATCAGCACCAAGGTATAGTCCAGACTTATTCAATTGTTCATATTCGACTAAACACAAACCTGGAAATCCCTGGTGGAATAGTTGTGTCCCTAGGCGTCCCTATAAATAGGCCAGGTAACCGGATTCATTTGAAGGCGGCAAATAAATCGTGGCTCTAGAATTAAACTGTTTTTAACTGCAACAAATTTAAAACATAGTTTGAACACTTTCATTCTGAGACGACGAAACTCCGGTGAGCGAATCTCAGATCGCGTGACTCTTGTTGAACTCAGCATGCATGATGCTCACAGATTTGGCGGCCTTTTCTTAATTTGGCTGTTGTTATAAATTTCTGATCTATATGTCTCATATTTATTCCAATGCGATGAATGTTTTTGTGTCATTGATCTGTTTAAATTAATGTGTGTCTCACTTTTGCCAAGTTATGATTTGTATGAATAAAATTATGTTAAGGTCAACTATTTGGCCTCTTATTACTGATTTTTTAAACGGTGTTTTAAATTTGGTGATGTAAACAGACAGCCTTCAAAGCCTACCGCGGGTGTTCGGCCTGGTATAGGGACGCCTAGTTGTGCCCCCTACTTAAAAAAGAACACTCACTTATGTGGATTACCTTCCACTACAAAATCTCACAACAATAGTGGAATACGAAATGTTGGGAAAAACACGACGCCGGAAATGCGTCAGGCGTTTTCCTTCGTCGATCAGTCATTAACACTAATCAGTACTACTATTCTTGGAAGGCATCTAGGTTTAGTAGGCTCACGGCGATTAGTTTATGCCATGCATTTTCTACTAATCGTAGCAGCGTCAGAACGACAAGTGAGGGAATTTTGTGAACAGTTTGGAGTTGCTTTTATTTTGTTGTTTTTATTTTTACCTCTGCTAAACATAGACGCGGATATTTCCAGCTTTTTGTTTGATTGGACTGGAGCAAATGTATTGTCGTTATAGACGACACGAAACATGGTAGTATAGCGGTGCTGAAACCTGCCTTCACGCACAACCTACCTCACCTTACCTTACTTCAGCAGCTCGCCGTGAGCACCAGCAAGTCCAGAACCTCCCACGGAGGACCTCCATCATCTCCTCCGTCCCCATCTGTCTGCATGCCAGTGCAGTCCAATAAAACCACGACATAGAAAGATCAACAACTAAAGAAGTTCTAGGATCCCCAAATCCAGCCGGGTTCTGTTTTACTGCCTATTCGCCACTTATTTACTGCCCGGTATGTTTACTCTGCACGGCTATGGACAGAGGAACAGATTTACGGCCATTTTTGCTTTGCCCGCATGTCTGACCTTGGTCATGTCATTTATCAAGTTCTTATTTGATCTTTCTTTCTCTCCTCTCTCTCTCTCTCTCTTACTGTCTCATTCTTTCTTCTTTTCTAATTCTCCTCTAGTCTGACTTTGCTCCTGTCATCTATCAAGCTATCTCTCTCTCTCTCTCTCTCTCTCTCTCATTCTTCCTTTTTCTTTCATTCTGCTTTTCTCTTTCTTCGCATGTCTCAGCTTACCTCTGTTCTCATGTCACGTTGTCATTTGCTCTCTCTTTCTCTCTCTCTCTCTTTCTGTGTATATGTGTGTGTGTGTGTGTGTGTGTGTGTGTGTGCGCGCAAGAGAGAAATACTTTCCTTTTCTCATTCTTTCTTCTTTTCTCATCTGGTCTGGCCTTGTCTCTGCCATCTAGCATGTTCTGTTTCACTCTATCACTCACATTTTCTTCTTTATTTTTTGTCAATGTTCGTCGATCCTGCGTGCTGAAAGGTGTGAGTGCAAAGTACACAACGTGACTCCCTGCTCAAACAAATGTACTCACGGCCAAGTGCCGAACCAAACAGCTCACGGTATCTGCTGGCGTTGAAAGAATGGACAGTCGTAAAACATCGGCCGGCATTCCTGACCAGTGCATACAAAAGATGGGGGAAAGATGGCGTGGAAAAAAGGGGGCGGGATGGTGGGAGGTCCAGTTGTGAAAATAGTACATGGACAAAGGCGTGCATGTAGGTGATGGAAACCCTTAAGGGAGGCGTTGACAAGGTAGGGAGGTGAGAACAATGGAAGTGAAGAACAGAGAGACGGGATAAAAAGTCACTTTAGAAATTAGCGAGAGCACAGAAATGGATACTTTCAGGGAAAAATTGACGAGGCCACCAGAGATGGGGAAGATTAGAGCGCACATTGACGAAGAATGAGAGAGAAAATTGCTACTTCAGGTTTAGTTAGGGTCTCTACATCTGGCCATATTAGCCAATTAGAGGATACATTTAGCCTATGGAAAATGAAAATGGAAACTCTTTCGCTTGTATTCAGAATTGCTTCTTCTTGGGTGGAGAGGTGGGAAGTCCATCTGCAGAAACAGTACGTGGACAAAGTCTTTGCGTTGATAGAAAAGATAGGGGCTTTGACAAGAAGACATTGTTTAGAAATGGAGAAACATAGAGACAGACTGAAAAGTCACCAGTGAAATTCGGGGGGGGGGGGGGGGAGCCTTGAAACCTTCACTGAAAAACTGACGAGACCACTAAAGACTGATATTAGGAAACCGGGACTGATAGAAGATTGAAGGAGGAAAATGGCCATCTCATGTTTTAATTCGGGTTTACATCTCTGATTCTGTCTGTAGTATCCAGTTAGAGACAACAAGCCATCTTTATGGCTTCGAGAAAACTGCAATCCGACCTTTGAAAATCATATTGATGTAATCGTCAAATTCAGGAAAAGTGGCTTAATATAATGTCTGTAATCAGAATTGAATTGTACTTCCTAGAAAGTTATCATAACTCTGTAAATTGCAATTTTCTTAGAACAATAGCGATGTCGCTTGAGACAGTTTTGCACGAGTCAGTCTTTCGTTGTTGAGAATGACATTGGAAAGTTTTGTCTCACAGACTTCAAAGAGAGTAATCTTCTACCAAGCGATGATCTTGTCAAGAGATCATCATGGGGACTATTTGTTAGCAGAACAAAAGCGCTGGCTGGCAGCCTGGCAGGGTCACTCACTCCCTGTTTTATCGCAAGCATGAAAATGTCTTTTGACTTGGACCACGCGCCGTGCGTCATGCAGTACAAAGAGTGCGCATTCCTGCTGTCTTTTCCAGCAACACTTTCCAACAATTTCTCACGTACTTTGATAAAAAGCGTTTTCCCCTCTGAAAATGCTGCTCAGAGAAAACTGACCTTTCGTATCGTAATTTAGACCCCTCCCTTTCCCTCCCAAGCGCCAGAAAAAATACTTTATAAACGTTTTTTTTTTTTTTCGATCTCTGAAGATGGTTCAGTTTGATCCACCTTAAATTCAGATCTAACATGAGGCCTGGTCTTTACTGGCCATGTTTTTTTTTTACTTTTCTAAAGATTGGAAATGGATTAGCAGGACAGTGGGCGACATTATTTATGTTGATTGAAGATAGTGAACGCAGAACTGTCCGTATTTTTTTGCACAGTTGGAAGGTATTTAGAAGAGTAAAATACATGTTTTCTAAAGCCACCCCCCCCCCCCTTGAATGTGTGATATCTAAGAGTAGTGTTATTTTGCAATCTCAATTTTAACGCACAATGTAAAAACAACAACAACAACAACAGCAAACGTAGTTTTCCGAGAATTTAGTTGGTTGTTTTTTACTATTGTAGACAATGATGCTTGAATAGATGGGAATATGAATAAAGTGTGATGAACAAGGTCTTTTGCCAAAGTGCGTTAGAGATAGTCTTCTATCTCTGTGGTGCGCGCACCGTGCGGCACCTCTACTGCTCGCCCTGCAGATCCGTCAGCAACATCACAGCTGTTTGCGCACCAAGTGCGGACGCGCACAGCAGGACAAACCAACTGCCGTCTTAGGAAGAAAATGAAAGTAAAAACTGGCCATTCATCATTGGGTGGAGTTTGTGTTTGACAGTTACTTGCTCCGAGTTCATTAGAACTTTTGAAGTGGACCTGATCTTTGATGCGACTCGACATTAAAAAGTCATTTATCACAGACATTCCTGGCCTCTGACGACATGCAAACTGCGTGTGGCCATAGAATGTCTTTCTTCAGGACATATGACTTGGACATTTGTCTGTAGTGAATAACCAGTCGGATGGCCAGTAGTTTACATTAACTGGTAATGTCCCGAATTGCCTCTCGCTCCATTTTATTTCTTGAAGAGATTCAAAACTTCTTAGGGCGATGACTACCTAAGGCTTTAGACGTACTGCAATTTCCTTGTCCGCACATTCTTTCTTGCCGTCTTGCAGTAAATCTATCTGGGCGTCAAGATTATCACAGCAGCTTAGAATATCCTCATTCAGAGTTATTACAACGTCATAAAGACATGGTCAAAACGAACTTTTACTCGTTATGGCAACAACGAAGAGCCAAGCAGGCTCAAAATTTTGGCCAGCGATGTCACTTTACTTCATTAATTCAGTATCAAATTCTTCTTGATTGTCACCGGTGGACAGTCGTCTTAATTTTATGACCCTTTTTTGTAAATTGAAATTATACTCGTGATTATTATATACATATAAATATATATTTAATTACTGCTGAAATTGTGGGGGATTACACCGGATGTGGAGTCACCATCTGCTGGCTGAGAAAAAATCAGTGAAAATATTTGTGAGGTTGACAAGAAATGTTTTGGCTACCATTTGAAAGAAGAGACTGTAATACTCGACATTTTATCACATCGGAGGACAAAATGGATTATATCAGGCATTTGATCACGGAGTTCTGATGTGAACTGAGTGCGTGGAAATGCCTAAAGTCTGCCGTAACATGTATGTCCCGTCTTATCATATACAGATTTCCGGCATTTAGTGGAAACAGTAAGGTTACTTGAGAATAGGCTGTTTCGTTTTAATCAGCAGTGGAGGTAATGGTACACAGAATTTAGCAGGATTATTATTATTATTACTATTTTTATTTTGTTATTCTTTGTATGAAATCGTTATTGTTGTTGTAATATTATTATTATTATTATTATTATTATTATCATTATTTCCATTGTTGTTAATATTATTATCAGTATATTGTCTCTTAAGTGTTGATTTTGTGAGCAGTATGTCTCTATGGAAATATACAGGCTCATTTGGAATGTAATCGATTCGGCCCTGTTGCAGAGTTCTCCAAACCCTTAGAGAGTAGGTAGTGAGTGACCACTCAGTGACCATCTGTTAGTTCAGCGGTCAGTCGGGTATTGGCCGGTGAAATTCCAGTGGTATCAAAAAAATGGAGAGGTTAAGCCCAGTCTGGCGCCAACTGACGTCTCTTGTGTAGACATGCAGACATACTGTGTCCTGTCTTGTTTGGGTCTCATCTCACCTCGATTTCCCGAGTCTATAACTTTGAGATTGGAGTGAGTGGAGGAGGTGACTAGGGCGGGAGAGGGTTGGATATTGAGGGCGTGTATCCACCCTCTTAACCTGAGTGACCCTACCATCTTTGCTCTAGTGGAATACCTCACTCTGACCGGCTGTCGATGACCAGCAAGTCCATTATTAATATACTCGGACAAAACGCCTTATTCTTGAGAAGATGGCGACGAATTTGCGATCTCTGTTTGTTATATATAGTGAACGATTTTTTTTTTTTTTAACACAATGCACTGGTACCCTGGGTTGTCGGTTGATGTTGTGAAAAGTTGTATTTGAAAAAAAAAAACAGGTGAAATAAACCACATAAACCGTCAATCAAACTATTTTGCTTGGTTTGGCGCTTTAGTTATAAAACCAGCATGGTGTAGAAAAGGAAAAGTAATCACTTTTGTGTCTTTTATTTGAAAAATGGGCAACTGTGAAAAATTTCGAAAACAACAACAACAACATGATAATGCGAAAATCTTTATATGATACCATGAATTCCTCATAATTTTCTGTTCAGCAGTTTTCCGGGGGGGGGGGGGAATGATTTTTGTCCCTTCTTATAGTTCATGTGCATGGGAAAGAAAAGTTGTTGTCGGTATAAGTGTTTCCTCAAACTTTGATGAAAAGAGTGTTCTGTCCACGTACGTTAGAACTGAGCGCCCGGGCGTGATCTACCGCTGCCCTACCTCACAGCTCGGCCGGCACCCAGCAGTACTTTGATCTCGGCTTCTGCAGTTTAGCCGTGAATTATCTCCCCACTGATAGCCGGGGCTGCCCTACAAGATGGCGGAGTGTAACAACCTGAGACCGGCCCAGACAGACAGACAGACGGACGGAGATGGACAGTGGCTACTGACGATAGGATTTTCTCGGAGCCCATGTGGTTCCCGCCCGTCACACCTTGGCAAATGAAAGGTTGTTTTTTTTTTAATCTTTTGTTTTGTCGTGCTTGCTAAAGCTCCAGTTTGCACTATGTCTAATCTATTCTCGCTCTGCGTTCCTCTCCGCAGCTTTAGTATATTATTGAATGTTAACATGAGGACTACATTTTTTTTCTCCGGGGGGGGGGGGGGTAGATTTTTTTTTGTGTGTGTGTGTTTGTGTTTGTGTGTTTGTTTGTTTGAATAGCCCTTT